>CM056385.1:33372623-33508620 GCA_029718625.1 Synaphobranchus kaupii | reverse complement strand
CCCGCCCGTAGGCCCCCGCCCGTAGGCCCCCCGCCCGTAGGCCCCCGCCCGTAGGCCCCCGCCCGTAGGCCCCCGCCCGTAGGCCCCCGCCCGTAGGCCCCCGCCCGTAGGCCCCCGCCCGTAGGCCCCCGCCCGTAGGCCCCCCGCCCGTAGGCCCGTAGGTACATGGGCAAATGTGTGTATGTGGTTTAAAGCAAAAGAATACACTTCATGTAACTCCAAAGCAGCTTGTACTGTGACATTATGTCCCTAGAGGCTATGCATATACATTAATTTATAGCTTATATTCACAAATATAAACATTAAAATGTCTTTTTTTTATATTGTGCCACACTGCCAGTACTTCTTTCTTTCTCAGCACAAAAGTGGCACAAGCTCTTTACTCTGTATGGCTACAGATTTGTAGAAAACTAGACTTCGTATTGCTAACTTGGGCTATTTCACAGCAAATTGGACTATTTTTTCCATTGTGTGGGACAAAAATCATTGGGCTGATGTCTGCATTTTACCATTTTTTCAGCATGCAAATAAGGCATTTAGTCATCATTTACAGCAGCTGTAACTAACAATGTAAGTAGCTAAATAGCAGTCACTAAGCAAAGTGATTCTCTTACCCAAAAAAGGTAAAATGGTCACAGTGCAGTAACATCCTACTGCCTACTGATAAGAATGGGAATCAGACCTGGTCTTTAAAAGTGCAGAGATATCATGACTTAGAAAGGATATCATGACTTAGAAAGGCACAACGTCACAGTTAATAAGGCAAACCAAGTCAAAGTAATGTTCATGCTACCCCCACATTTAAATAATAGCGACATGGCACTTATTGAAAACTAAGAACTAATGTGTTATTAACTTTTAGCATTGAGCAGGGGTTCTGGAAATGGTCCCTCCACTTTAGACACTTTTCATTTATCATCAACAAGTCTCGTCTATCACTGAGGTAAGTCCCTGAGCCTAGAAAACTACTGACAGTTTGATTAACACATTACATGAAGGTAGGCTGTTTTTTCTATTGGAACTAAGAATTACTTGACACCACCATCCGAACACAAAACTGCTCATTTAAATGTCCTGGGCCATGACTGAATATGATCCCCATTCCCTGCCCCCTGTCCACTGTCCACTCATACCCCTGTTTATGTGCCCTCTCCCTCTCCCCTCACTTTGCAAGCAGTGAACGAAAGAAATCCTGCAAAACTTTTTCCAAACTAGTAAGGAAGTAGTTTGTAATGTGTCCTGCTCTTGTACTACAAGTTGTAGTTTTTACTTCCGGTTTACTTCCTGAAATTGTTGGATGAGTGTGCCCCCGTCCCGTCGCCCCGCCCGTAGGCCCCCCGCCCGTCGCCCCGCCCGTCGGCCCCCCGCCCGTCGGCCCGCCCGTCGGCCCCCGCCCGTAGGCCCCCGCCCGTCGCCCCGCCCGTAGGCCCCCCGCCCGTCGCCCCGCCCGTAGGCCCCCGCCCGTCGGCCCCCGCCCGTCGGCCCCCGCCCGTCGCCCCGCCCGTAGGCCCCCGCCCGTCGCCCCCGCCCGTAGGCCCCCGCCCGTCGCCCCGCCCGTAGGCCCCCGCCCGTCGCCCCGCCCGTCGGCCCCCGCCCGTCGCCCCGCCCGTAGGCCCCCGCCCGTCGCCCCCGCCCGTAGGCCCCGCCCGTCGCCCCGCCCGTAGGCCCCCGCCCGTCTCCCCGCCCGTAGGCCCCCGCCCGTCGCCCCGCCCGTAGGCCCCCGCCCGTCGCCCCGCCCGTAGGCCCGTAGGTACATGGGCAAATGTGTGTATGTGGTTTAAAGCAAAAGAATACACTTCATGTAACTCCAAAGCAGCTTGTACTGTGACATTATGTCCCTAGAGGCTATGCATATACATTAATTTATAGCTTATATTCACAAATATAAACATTAAAATGTCTTTTTTTTATATTGTGCCACACTGCCAGTACTTCTTTCTTTCTCAGCACAAAAGTGACACAAGCTCTTTACTCTGTATGGCTACAGATTTGTAGAAAACTAGACTTCGTATTGCTAACTTGGGCTATTTCACAGCAAATTGGACTATTTTTTCCATTGTGTGGGACAAAAATCATTGGGCTGATGTCTGCATTTTACCATTTTTTCAGCATGCAAATAAGGCATTTAGTCATCATTTACAGCAGCTGTAACTAACAATGTAAGTAGCTAAATAGCAGTCACTAAGCAAAGTGATTCTCTTACCCAAAAAAGGTAAAATGGTCACAGTGCAGTAACATCCTACTGCCTACTGATAAGAATGGGAATCAGACCTGGTCTTTAAAAGTGCAGAGATATCATGACTTAGAAAGGATATCATGACTTAGAAAGGCACAACGTCACAGTTAATAAGGCAAACCAAGTCAAAGTAATGTTCATGCTACCCCCCACATTTAAATAATAGCGACATGGCACTTATTGAAAACTAAGAACTAATGTGTTATTAACTTTTAGCATTGAGCAGGGGTTCTGGAAATGGTCCCTCCACTTTAGACACTTTTCATTTATCATCAACAAGTCTCGTCTATCACTGAGGTAAGTCCCTGAGCCTAGAAAACTACTGACAGTTTGATTAACACATTACATGAAGGTAGGCTGTTTTTTTCTATTGGAACTAAGAATTACTTGACACCACCATCCGAACACAAAACTGCTCATTTAAATGTCCTGGGCCATGACTGAATATGATCCCCATTCCCTGCCCCCTGTCCACTGTCCACTCATACCCCTGTTTATGTGCCCTCTCCCTCTCCCCTCACTTTGCAAGCAGTGAACGAAAGAAATCCTGCAAAACTTTTTCCAAACTAGTAAGGAAGTAGTTTGTAATGTGTCCTGCTCTTGTACTACAAGTTGTAGTTTTTACTTCCGGTTTACTTCCTGAAATTGTTGGATGAGTGTGCTCCTGAATCCCTTCAACAAAACCCTTGAAATAAGGGTTTCCTCCGGGGATTTTAAGCGCCCCCATTTGTGATAAAAATTCACCCACTCAAAAACTTTTTGACGAAGTTGAATATGCGCCCTCAATGGGTTGAAAGGATCATAGTCAGTCATTGTCCTGGTCTGCTTGCTGCTTAAGGGCCTGAAACCAACAAAAAAAAAATGCCCTGTAGAAATAACAAAGGGCGAGCGTTTACCAGACGAGGGGAAAAACCCGCGCGGCCGTGCGAAGGTCGGCCCGGTGGTCTGCTGCTTTCATACGAGAGATGTGTTGGGTGGAAAGTTGGAAGCAAAACACAGGGGGTTATGCAACTTTTTTGGAGCACAAACTTTTTGGCTGTAAGGCGAAAAAGTTGAGAATTCGGCCAGGCCCCACCCTCCATTAGTGCATTACTACAGACAGTATCACATACAACTATAATCAAATTAGTTTGTTTTAGTTAAAACAAATTGATTTGATTGCATAGAAGTATGTAAGACTGTAAGTAGTAATACACTAATCTACACCAAATGTGGTGCATAAAAACAAAAAGAAAGCAAAACTCATACTTACACAGCTCCTCCGTCTGGGGACTTCCTGCTTCTCCTCCGCATGGTCAGCTCATCTGTTAGACGCCCACAGTGCTTCCCTGATGCATATGCCTTGGTGCTGGGTAGCGTACCTATGGATTGGATTTCAGGACATGGTACTGGTACACACACTGGGCTGAATGACAAATGTCTTGGGACTTAGGTCGAGCATATGAGCAACACAGAGTTCTTAGGACGGCACCGATTTCAGAGGTTTTGGGTCATGGATCCACCCAGGGCAGATTCCAGACGGTCTTAAGGCTTGTTGCAGCTGCTGGTCGCACTCTGAGGCCTTAAGACTTGTATCTGCCGTAAATTCTCGAGACCTGTAACGGGCCTAGTTCTCGACATGGATTCTGATACTACAATTCACAAGTGTTGAGATATGAACCAGGCCAAAGTCGTGACAACGAGGCCCTGGGACCTGAGTCTGAGACATAAAATATACATACCACTGCACCTGGGACACCGGCACACTTCAGAACGTACGCACTGGGTTTGCACACAGATAAACCGGGGCCACAATTGCTTGCGGGGCTGCAGAAAAGCTGGAGTGAAAAAGAGAGGTTGAAACATGTTTAAAATCACCAATATCTGTTAGCATAAATTATGCGGGAAAACACATGAGAAGCTGTGACTTGGATTATTATTTCTTCATATATTTATAAATATGCACAGTGAAAATGGTGATGGTTAAATCCCCCCATGAAGTTTAATTACAGTTTGAAGTCGGCCATCTCATATCCTTGTATATAACAGTACTACCACATTTTGACCACAAGATGGTGCCATTTCAACTATCTGTTAAAATGGCACCATCTTGTGGTCAAAATGTGGTAGTACTATATGTGATATACATCTCATATCCTTGTATTTCACACAGTACTACCACATTTTGACCACAAGATGGTGCCATTTCAACTATCTGTTAAAATGGCACCATCTTGTGGTCAAAATGTGGTAGTACTGTGTGAAATACAAGGATATGAGATGTATATCAACATATAGTACTACCACATTTTGACCACAAGATGGTGCCATTTCAACTATCTGTTAAAATGGCACCATCTTGTGGTCAAAATGTGGTAGTACTGTTATATACTGTACTGTTGAGATGGCCAACTTCAAACTCTAATTAAACTTCATGGGGGGGTTATAACGTCACCATTTTCACTGTGCATATTTATGAAAGGATGTGCAAACTTTCTATAGCCAGTATGTACTTACATAGGACCACATGTACTTATAAATCTGAAATATTTTGACATCTGGAATAACACCTGATATGACAGAAAAATACAAAAATAAAACAGCCAAGGCAGAAAGCTAGCTATTGCTGCTGTTAACTAAAGTGGATCATCGTAAACTTGATTACTAACCTAGTTATATAAATCTGAGGGACAGTCATAAAAAGCAAACATATCTATCATCATATTTAGTGAGCTAGACTGATAGTGGCTTATGAGAAAGAATGAATAAAGCATCTTGCTCCAGACAAGAAGTCCATGCAGTCGAGTCAAGGTAAATGTATTCATAGGTGTGGAAAAAACTCAACATCCATACCATTGTTACTGTAATTGTAAATTATGAGTGTTTAAATTGGAAGTTACGCAGTGTTGCATTTTACTAGTGAACTTACTCAAAATAATCCGATTTTTTTTTCTAGGTTTAAATAATTTGACAGATAACTAGCAACACGATACATGTATAATGGAGTATAATGTTACTTTGTAAATGGTAACCATATAAAAAGACTTTCGGTATATTTAGCAACGTGACAAGCCATACAACATTAGCTAACACATTAGCGGGGCGGGGGCGCGTCAAGTTGCATGCCTGCTTAAACGATCTTGCCAACATTAGCTGGCTTGTTCATTCAATGGTCCCTGTCTAGCTAGTGTTCTCTACAAAGCCAGCTAACTAGTTCAATTTATCGATGCAAGCTTTGTTAAATATATGGATATATAATTAGGTATCACACGCGAAGCATACGAAGTGCTATTTTCAAAAGTTGGAGTTAGCTGGTAGACATTACATAGCCTAGTTAACTTTGTCTTGCTACAAAATATGTAATTACCTTTCTGTAGCACTGTACGGTGGAAGAATGTTTACGAGTCGCAGATGTAGGCTACACCACATGGCCTTTCGACAATGGTTTATTCGGGAAATGAAGTCAAAGGTCTCGTCGGCTTCAGTAATCGCGTCTTGTTATTGACAACATAGCTATCCCATAAGCGCTTTCAAAAAACATAAACATTGCGTCACGGTTGATCAAACCATATTAACTGGAGTTTCATTTTGGCTGTGTCCGAATAC
The DNA here is from genome assembly GCA_029718625.1 of Synaphobranchus kaupii. Classification (NCBI taxonomy): domain Eukaryota; kingdom Metazoa; phylum Chordata; class Actinopteri; order Anguilliformes; family Synaphobranchidae; genus Synaphobranchus; species Synaphobranchus kaupii. The sequence continues at coordinate 33,502,799 of CM056385.1, read as the reverse complement.
GACACCTACACACTTTTGGGTACGCATATTTGAGTCCACTTCGTCAAAAAGCTTTTGAATGTGCGATTTTTCTCACAAATGGGGGCACTTAAATTACCAAAACGAACCCCTTATTTCCGGGGTGTTGTTGAGGGAGTTCAGGAGCACACTCACCTGCAGAATTGTGCACTCATCCAACAATTTCAGCAAGTAACCCGGAAGTAAAAACGTAATATTCATAGAGCGTTTATTCGCATAACTATGGCAGAGATTCTGACTATGGTACAAGAGTGAGTCATATCCACAGAACTATATACTATATATCAGTTAATATTCCTGATATTTAAGCAGTTGATTCCTATTCGATCGTATGTTGCTATCAGCTAATTTAGCAGCTTAGCAAGCAGTTCTGTAGGCTATCGTGCTGTGTGTGTTAACGTTAATAAACTTTTAGCGCAAAACTGTGTTGTCCATATGACTTTGAATGTATGGTTTGAATGTTTGAAGGCAAAGATTGCAGTGAACAATGTTGGAAATTGAAATTGTGATTACTTTTGAATAGGAGAGTGGGCTGTCCATTCTCCTTATTCATTTTTTATTCATGTTTATTCAGTCAGGGGGGAAGCATAGAAGGTGACAGATAGAGATGTTACAGTGCAGAAAGTGTATTGGTGAACACCTCCCAGATAGCAAGCGAACGTTGAATCGACGTAGATTCAATGTGGAATTCCGACGTTGATTCAACATCAATTTGCTCATCGAGATCACGTTGTCAGAATACCGACAAATATTGAATAATCAAGGTTAAATATTTACATGATATTTAAAAGTTTTAATGTTTGTTGCCATCACTGACTCACTCCATTAGCTTTCAACGTGATTTCGATGAGCAAATTGATGTTGAATCCACGTCGATTCAACGTTCGCTTGCTATCTGGGTAATTAAAGGGAGAAAGTTGCGCACCTCTACTGGGGAACGGGGATGAGTGCAGACACCAACCATACAGCATGGAGAGTGTATTCTTAATACCTGCACCTTGCAGACAGATATGCAGGGCGGCAGTGTAGTATAATGGTTAAGGAACTGGCCTTGTAACCGAAAGGTTGCAGGTTCGATTCCCCGGTTGGACACTGCCGTTGTACCCTTGAGCAAGGTTCTTAACCTGAATCGCTTCAGTATATATCCAGCTGTCTGAATGGATAATATGTAACAAAAAAAAAAAAAAAAAATGCTAAAAAGTTGTGTAAGTCGCTCTGGATAAGAGCATCTGCTAATGCCTATAATGTAATTAAGGGAGGTTGTAAATTAGTGATGAATGGTCTCCTCCGCATTCATTAAAGAGTGATTTTGAATTTAAAAAATATTATGTTCAAACTTTATTTGCATAGCCACCAGAGCGTGTGAGCGGAGTTGAGCGAAACACTAGTTTTGAATCAAATTATTTCAATAATCTGGACAGCTCATGCTATTTCTTCACCACAACAGGAAAAGATGATAGCCGATAGCCTAAACGAATGCGATTGTTACCAATATTCAACAAAGGGATTAGTATCCACAAATTATGGAAAGTTTCTATTTTAGATTTATATAACAAGGAATGCAACAAAAATACTCAAATGTGTGTGTAATGCACACGTTGCCTAAAGAAAAATTGTGATTGAAATTGTGATTACTATGCTATAGGAAATTCCCAAAATCCCCCGTTTGGGGGAATTATTAAATAATTTTTTTCTGAAATCTGGCAGCCCTGAAAATGTGTCCTTCAAAGTCCCCCATTAAATGAAACAAAAGTTTTCACAAAGTAGCTTACATATGTTATGCTGTTGGTTTATAATTTGCCTCCTTGTCTACTTTGTGTTCATTATGTTCATATGGTTAGCTAACATGCATACACATTCTCATTAAATATTTCAGATTACCCACAGTGCAGTTTGTGTGTTATAAAATGAAGAGGCATTTTATCAGCAGCCATACCACCGTGCAATCTGCTCCTGCTGAAGGGCAAAAGCTAAGCAGGTGTGGGCTTGGTTAGTACTTGGATGGGAGACCTAAGTTGTTGCTGGAAGTCTGCTTGCTGCTTAAGGGCCTGTAACCAAACTGCCACATTAAAAAAAAAAAATAAATACCCTGTAGAAATAACAAAGGGTGAGCGTTCACCAGACGAGGGGAAAAACCCGCGCGGCCGTGCGAAGGTCGGCCCGGTGGTCTGCTGCTTTCATACGAGAGATGTGTTGGGTGGCTATCTCCAGCCCGGGCTCTCCCACCAGGCCCGCCCGTAGGCCCCCGCCCGTAGGCCCCCCGCCCGTCGCCCCGCCCGTAGGCCCGTAGGTACATGGGCAAATGTGTGTATGTGGTTTAAAGCAAAAGAATACACTTCATGTAACTCCAAAGCAGCTTGTACTGTGACATTATGTCCCTAGAGGCCATGCATATACATTAATTTATAGCTTATATTCACAAATATAAACATTAAAATGTCTTTTTTTTATATTGTGCCACACTGCCAGTACTTCTTTCTTTCTCAGCACAAAAGTGGCACAAGCTCTTTACTCTGTATGGCTACAGATTTGTAGAAAACTAGACTTCGTATTGCTAACTTGGGCTATTTCACAGCAAATTGGACTATTTTTTCCATTGTGTGGGACAAAAATCATTGGGGCTGATGTCTGCATTTTACCATTTTTTCAGCATGCAAATAAGGCATTTAGTCATCATTTACAGCAGCTGTAACTAACAATGTAAGTAGCTAAATAGCAGTCACTAAGCAAAGTGATTCTCTTACCCAAAAAAGGTAAAATGGTCACAGTGCAGTAACATCCTACTGCCTACTGATAAGAATGGGAATCAGACCTGGTCTTTAAAAGTGCAGAGATATCATGACTTAGAAAGGATATCATGACTTAGAAAGGCACAACGTCACAGTTAATAAGGCAAACCAAGTCAAAGTAATGTTCATGCTACCCCCACATTTAAATAATAGCGACATGGCACTTATTGAAAACTAAGAACTAATGTGTTATTAACTTTTAGCATTGAGCAGGGGTTCTGGAAATGGTCCCTCCACTTTAGACACTTTTCATTTATCATCAACAAGTCTCGTCTATCACTGAGGTAAGTCCCTGAGCCTAGAAAACTACTGACAGTTTGATTAACACATTACATGAAGGTAGGCTGTTTTTTCTATTGGAACTAAGAATTACTTGACACCACCATCCGAACACAAAACTGCTCATTTAAATGTCCTGGGCCATGACTGAATATGATCCCCATTCCCTGCCCCCTGTCCACTGTCCACTCATACCCCTGTTTATGTGCCCTCTCCCTCTCCCCTCACTTTGCAAGCAGTGAACGAAAGAAATCCTGCAAAACTTTTTCCAAACTAGTAAGGAAGTAGTTTGTAATGTGTCCTGCTCTTGTACTACAAGTTGTAGTTTTTACTTCCGGTTTACTTCCTGAAATTGTTGGATGAGTGTGCCCCCGTCCCGTCGCCCCGCCCGTAGGCCCCCGCCCGTCGCCCCGCCCGTCGGCCCCCCGCCCGTCGGCCCGCCCGTCGGCCCCCGCCCGTAGGCCCCCGCCCGTCGCCCCGCCCGTAGGCCCCCGCCCGTCGCCCCGCCCGTAGGCCCCCGCCCGTCGGCCCCCGCCCGTCGCCCCGCCCGTAGGCCCCCGCCCGTCGCCCCGCCCGTAGGCCCCCGCCCGTCGCCCCGCCCGTAGGCCCCCGCCCGTCGCCCCGCCCGTAGGCCCCCCGCCCGTCGCCCCGCCCGTCGGCCCCCGCCCGTCGCCCCGCCCGTAGGCCCCCGCCCGTCGCCCCGCCCGTAGGCCCCCGCCCGTCGCCCCGCCCGTAGGCCCCCGCCCGTCTCCCCGCCCGTAGGCCCCCGCCCGTCGCCCCGCCCGTAGGCCCCCGCCCGTCGCCCCGCCCGTAGGCCCGTAGGTACATGGGCAAATGTGTGTATGTGGTTTAAAGCAAAAGAATACACTTCATGTAACTCCAAAGCAGCTTGTACTGTGACATTATGTCCCTAGAGGCTATGCATATACATTAATTTATAGCTTATATTCACAAATATAAACATTAAAATGTCTTTTTTTTATATTGTGCCACACTGCCAGTACTTCTTTCTTTCTCAGCACAAAAGTGACACAAGCTCTTTACTCTGTATGGCTACAGATTTGTAGAAAACTAGACTTCGTATTGCTAACTTGGGCTATTTCACAGCAAATTGGACTATTTTTTCCATTGTGTGGGACAAAAATCATTGGGCTGATGTCTGCATTTTACCATTTTTTCAGCATGCAAATAAGGCATTTAGTCATCATTTACAGCAGCTGTAACTAACAATGTAAGTAGCTAAATAGCAGTCACTAAGCAAAGTGATTCTCTTACCCAAAAAAGGTAAAATGGTCACAGTGCAGTAACATCCTACTGCCTACTGATAAGAATGGGAATCAGACCTGGTCTTTAAAAGTGCAGAGATATCATGACTTAGAAAGGATATCATGACTTAGAAAGGCACAACGTCACAGTTAATAAGGCAAACCAAGTCAAAGTAATGTTCATGCTACCCCCACATTTAAATAATAGCGACATGGCACTTATTGAAAACTAAGAACTAATGTGTTATTAACTTTTAGCATTGAGCAGGGGTTCTGGAAATGGTCCCTCCACTTTAGACACTTTTCATTTATCATCAACAAGTCTCGTCTATCACTGAGGTAAGTCCCTGAGCCTAGAAAACTACTGACAGTTTGATTAACACATTACATGAAGGTAGGCTGTTTTTTCTATTGGAACTAAGAATTACTTGACACCACCATCCGAACACAAAACTGCTCATTTAAATGTCCTGGGCCATGACTGAATATGATCCCCATTCCCTGCCCCCTGTCCACTGTCCACTCATACCCCTGTTTATGTGCCCTCTCCCTCTCCCCTCACTTTGCAAGCAGTGAACGAAAGAAATCCTGCAAAACTTTTTCCAAACTAGTAAGGAAGTAGTTTGTAATGTGTCCTGCTCTTGTACTACAAGTTGTAGTTTTTACTTCCGGTTTACTTCCTGAAATTGTTGGATGAGTGTGCCCCCGTCCCGTCGCCCCGCCCGTAGGCCCCCGCCCGTCGCCCCGCCCGTCGGCCCCCGCCCGTCGGCCCGCCCGTCGGCCCCCGCCCGTAGGCCCCCGCCCGTCGCCCCGCCCGTAGGCCCCCGCCCGTCGCCCCGCCCGTAGGCCCCCGCCCGTCGGCCCCCGCCCGTCGGCCCCCGCCCGTCGCCCCGCCCGTAGGCCCCCGCCCGTCGCCCCGCCCGTAGGCCCCCGCCCGTCGCCCCGCCCGTAGGCCCCCGCCCGTCGCCCCGCCCGTCGGCCCCCGCCCGTCGCCCCCGCCCGTAGGCCCCCGCCCGTCGCCCCGCCCGTAGGCCCCCGCCCGTCGCCCCGCCCGTAGGCCCCCGCCCGTCTCCCCGCCCGTAGGCCCCCGCCCGTCGCCCCGCCCGTAGGCCCCCCGCCCGTCGCCCCGCCCGTAGGCCCGTAGGTACATGGGCAAATGTGTGTATGTGGTTTAAAGCAAAAGAATACACTTCATGTAACTCCAAAGCAGCTTGTACTGTGACATTATGTCCCTAGAGGCTATGCATATACATTCATTTATAGCTTATATTCACAAATATAAACATTAAAATGTCTTTTTTTTATATTGTGCCACACTGCCAGTACTTCTTTCTTTCTCAGCACAAAAGTGACACAAGCTCTTTACTCTGTATGGCTACAGATTTGTAGAAAACTAGACTTCGTATTGCTAACTTGGGCTATTTCACAGCAAATTGGACTATTTTTTCCATTGTGTGGGACAAAAATCATTGGGCTGATGTCTGCATTTTACCATTTTTTCAGCATGCAAATAAGGCATTTAGTCATCATTTACAGCAGCTGTAACTAACAATGTAAGTAGCTAAATAGCAGTCACTAAGCAAAGTGATTCTCTTACCCAAAAAAGGTAAAATGGTCACAGTGCAGTAACATCCTACTGCCTACTGATAAGAATGGGAATCAGACCTGGTCTTTAAAAGTGCAGAGATATCATGACTTAGAAAGGATATCATGACTTAGAAAGGCACAACGTCACAGTTAATAAGGCAAACCAAGTCAAAGTAATGTTCATGCTACCCCCACATTTAAATAATAGCGACATGGCACTTATTGAAAACTAAGAACTAATGTGTTATTAACTTTTAGCATTGAGCAGGGGTTCTGGAAATGGTCCCTCCACTTTAGACACTTTTCATTTATCATCAACAAGTCTCGTCTATCACTGAGGTAAGTCCCTGAGCCTAGAAAACTACTGACAGTTTGATTAACACATTACATGAAGGTAGGCTGTTTTTTCTATTGGAACTAAGAATTACTTGACACCACCATCCGAACACAAAACTGCTCATTTAAATGTCCTGGGCCATGACTGAATATGATCCCCATTCCCTGCCCCCTGTCCACTGTCCACTCATACCCCTGTTTATGTGCCCTCTCCCTCTCCCCTCACTTTGCAAGCAGTGAACGAAAGAAATCCTGCAAAACTTTTTCCAAACTAGTAAGGAAGTAGTTTGTAATGTGTCCTGCTCTTGTACTACAAGTTGTAGTTTTTACTTCCGGTTTACTTCCTGAAATTGTTGGATGAGTGTGCTCCTGAATCCCTTCAACAAAACCCTTGAAATAAGGGTTTCCTCCGGGGATTTTAAGCGCCCCCATTTGTGATAAAAATTCACCCACTCAAAAACTTTTTGACGAAGTTGAATATGCGCCCTCAATGGGTTGAAAGGATCATAGTCAGTCATTGTCCTGGTCTGCTTGCTGCTTAAGGGCCTGAAACCAACAAAAAAAAAATGCCCTGTAGAAATAACAAAGGGCGAGCGTTTACCAGACGAGGGGAAAAACCCGCGCGGCCGTGCGAAGGTCGGCCCGGTGGTCTGCTGCTTTCATACGAGAGATGTGTTGGGTGGAAAGTTGGAAGCAAAACACAGGGGGTTATGCAACTTTTTTGGAGCACAAACTTTTTGGCTGTAAGGCGAAAAAGTTGAGAATTCGGCCAGGCCCCACCCTCCATTAGTGCATTACTACAGACAGTATCACATACAACTATAATCAAATTAGTTTGTTTTAGTTAAAACAAATTGATTTGATTGCATAGAAGTATGTAAGACTGTAAGTAGTAATACACTAATCTACACCAAATGTGGTGCATAAAAACAAAAAGAAAGCAAAACTCATACTTACACAGCTCCTCCGTCTGGGGACTTCCTGCTTCTCCTCCGCATGGTCAGCTCATCTGTTAGACGCCCACAGTGCTTCCCTGATGCATATGCCTTGGTGCTGGGTAGCGTACCTATGGATTGGATTTCAGGACATGGTACTGGTACACACACTGGGCTGAATGACAAATGTCTTGGGACTTAGGTCGAGCATATGAGCAACACAGAGTTCTTAGGACGGCACCGATTTCAGAGGTTTTGGGTCATGGATCCACCCAGGGCAGATTCCAGACGGTCTTAAGGCTTGTTGCAGCTGCTGGTCGCACTCTGAGGCCTTAAGACTTGTATCTGCCGTAAATTCTCGAGACCTGTAACGGGCCTAGTTCTCGACATGGATTCTGATACTACAATTCACAAGTGTTGAGATATGAACCAGGCCAAAGTCGTGACAACGAGGCCCTGGGACCTGAGTCTGAGACATAAAATATACATACCACTGCACCTGGGACACCGGCACACTTCAGAACGTACGCACTGGGTTTGCACACAGATAAACCGGGGCCACAATTGCTTGCGGGGCTGCAGAAAAGCTGGAGTGAAAAAGAGAGGTTGAAACATGTTTAAAATCACCAATATCTGTTAGCATAAATTATGCGGGAAAACACATGAGAAGCTGTGACTTGGATTATTATTTCTTCATATATTTATAAATATGCACAGTGAAAATGGTGATGGTTAAATCCCCCCATGAAGTTTAATTACAGTTTGAAGTCGGCCATCTCATATCCTTGTATATAACAGTACTACCACATTTTGACCACAAGATGGTGCCATTTCAACTATCTGTTAAAATGGCACCATCTTGTGGTCAAAATGTGGTAGTACTATATGTGATATACATCTCATATCCTTGTATTTCACACAGTACTACCACATTTTGACCACAAGATGGTGCCATTTCAACTATCTGTTAAAATGGCACCATCTTGTGGTCAAAATGTGGTAGTACTGTGTGAAATACAAGGATATGAGATGTATATCAACATATAGTACTACCACATTTTGACCACAAGATGGTGCCATTTCAACTATCTGTTAAAATGGCACCATCTTGTGGTCAAAATGTGGTAGTACTGTTATATACTGTACTGTTGAGATGGCCAACTTCAAACTCTAATTAAACTTCATGGGGGGGTTATAACGTCACCATTTTCACTGTGCATATTTATGAAAGGATGTGCAAACTTTCTATAGCCAGTATGTACTTACATAGGACCACATGTACTTATAAATCTGAAATATTTTGACATCTGGAATAACACCTGATATGACAGAAAAATACAAAAATAAAACAGCCAAGGCAGAAAGCTAGCTATTGCTGCTGTTAACTAAAGTGGATCATCGTAAACTTGATTACTAACCTAGTTATATAAATCTGAGGGACAGTCATAAAAAGCAAACATATCTATCATCATATTTAGTGAGCTAGACTGATAGTGGCTTATGAGAAAGAATGAATAAAGCATCTTGCTCCAGACAAGAAGTCCATGCAGTCGAGTCAAGGTAAATGTATTCATAGGTGTGGAAAAAACTCAACATCCATACCATTGTTACTGTAATTGTAAATTATGAGTGTTTAAATTGGAAGTTACGCAGTGTTGCATTTTACTAGTGAACTTACTCAAAATAATCCGATTTTTTTTTCTAGGTTTAAATAATTTGACAGATAACTAGCAACACGATACATGTATAATGGAGTATAATGTTACTTTGTAAATGGTAACCATATAAAAAGACTTTCGGTATATTTAGCAACGTGACAAGCCATACAACATTAGCTAACACATTAGCGGGGCGGGGGCGCGTCAAGTTGCATGCCTGCTTAAACGATCTTGCCAACATTAGCTGGCTTGTTCATTCAATGGTCCCTGTCTAGCTAGTGTTCTCTACAAAGCCAGCTAACTAGTTCAATTTATCGATGCAAGCTTTGTTAAATATATGGATATATAATTAGGTATCACACGCGAAGCATACGAAGTGCTATTTTCAAAAGTTGGAGTTAGCTGGTAGACATTACATAGCCTAGTTAACTTTGTCTTGCTACAAAATATGTAATTACCTTTCTGTAGCACTGTACGGTGGAAGAATGTTTACGAGTCGCAGATGTACACCACATGGCCTTTCGACAATGGTTTATTCGGGAAATGAAGTCAAAGGTCTCGTCGGCTTCAGTAATCGCGTCTTGTTATTGACAACATAGCTATCCCATAAGCGCTTTCAAAAAACATAAACATTGCGTCACGGTTGATCAAACCATATTAACTGGAGTTTCATTTTGGCTGTGTCCGAATACGACACCTACACACTTTTGGGTACGCATATTTGAGTCCACTTCGTCAAAAAGCTTTTGAATGTGCGATTTTTCTCACAAATGGGGGCACTTAAATTACCAAAACGAACCCCTTATTTCCGGGGTGTTGTTGAGGGAGTTCAGGAGCACACTCACCTGCAGAATTGTGCACTCATCCAACAATTTCAGCAAGTAACCCGGAAGTAAAAACGTAATATTCATAGAGCGTTTATTCGCATAACTATGGCAGAGATTCTGACTATGGTACAAGAGTGAGTCATATCCACAGAACTATATATCAGTTAATATTCCTGATATTTAAGCAGTTGATTCCTATTCGATCGTATGTTGCTATCAGCTAATTTAGCAGCTTAGCAAGCAGTTCTGTAGGCTATCGTGCTGTGTGTGTTAACGTTAATAAACTTTTAGCGCAAAACTGTGTTGTCCATATGACTTTGAATGTATGGTTTGAATGTTTGAAGGCAAAGATTGCAGTGAACAATGTTGGAAATTGAAATTGTGATTACTTTTGAATAGGAGAGTGGGCTGTCCATTCTCCTTATTCATTTTTTATTCATGTTTATTCAGTCAGGGGGAAGCATAGAAGGTGACAGATAGAGATGTTACAGTGCAGAAAGTGTATTGGTGAACACCTCCCAGATAGCAAGCGAACGTTGAATCGACGTAGATTCAATGTGGAATTCCGACGTTGATTCAACATCAATTTGCTCATCGAGATCACGTTGTCAGAATACCGACAAATATTGAATAATCAAGGTTAAATATTTACATGATATTTAAAAGTTTTAATGTTTGTTGCCATCACTGACTCACTCCATTAGCTTTCAACGTGATTTCGATGAGCAAATTGATGTTGAATCCACGTCGATTCAACGTTCGCTTGCTATCTGGGTAATTAAAGGGAGAAAGTTGCGCACCTCTACTGGGGAACGGGGATGAGTGCAGACACCAACCATACAGCATGGAGAGTGTATTCTTAATACCTGCACCTTGCAGACAGATATGCAGGGCGGCAGTGTAGTATAATGGTTAAGGAACTGGCCTTGTGACCGAAAGATTGCAGGTTCGATTCCCAGATTGGACACTGCCGTTGTACCCTTGAGCAAGGTACTTAACCTGAATCACTTCAGTATATATCCAGCTGTTTAAATGGATAATATGTAAAAAAAAAAAAAAAAACAATGCTCAAAAGTTGTGTAAGTCGCTCTGGATAAGAGCATCTGCTAAATGCCTATAATGTAATTAAGGGAGGTTGTAAATTAATGATGAATGGTCTCCTCCGCATTCATTAAAGAGTGATTTTGAATTTAAAAAATATTATGTTCAAACTTTATTTGCATAGCCACCAGAGCGTGTGAGCGGAGTTGAGCGAAACACTAGTTTTGAATCAAATTATTTCAATAATCTGGACAGCTCATGCTATTTCTTCACCACAACAGGAAAAGATGATAGCCGATAGCCTAAACGAATGCGATTGTTACCAATATTCAACAAAGGGATTAGTATCCACAAATTATGGAAAGTTTCTATTTTAGATTTATATAACAAGGAATGCAACAAAAATACTCAAATGTGTGTGTAATGCACACGTTGCCTAAAGAAAAATTGTGATTGAAATTGTGATTACTATGCTATAGGAAATTCCCAAAATCCCCCGTTTGGGGGAATTATTAAATAATTATTTTCTGAAATCTGGCAGCCCTGAAAATGTATCCTTCAAAGTCCCCCATTAAATGAAACAAAAGTTTTCACAAAGTAGCTTACATATGTTATGCTGTTGGTTTATAATTTGCCTCCTTGTCTACTTTGTGTTCATTATGTTCATATGGTTAGCTAACATGCATACACATTCTCATTAAATATTTCAGATTACCCACAGTGCAGTTTGTGTGTTATAAAATGAAGAGGCATTTTATCAGCAGCCATACCACCGTGCAATCTGCTCCTGCTGAAGGGCAAAAGCTAAGCAGGTGTGGGCTTGGTTAGTACTTGGATGGGAGACCTAAGTTGTGGCTGGAAGTCTGCTTGCTGCTTAAGGGCCTGTAACCAAACTGCCACATTAAAAAAAAAAAAAAAATACCCTGTAGAAATAACAAAGGGCGAGCGTTCACCAGACGAGGGGAAAAACCCGCGCGGCCGTGCGAAGGTCGGCCCGGTGGTCTGCTGCTTTCATACGAGAGATGTGTTGGGTGGCTATCTCCAGCCCGGGCTCTCCCACCAGGCCCGCGCGTAGGCCCCCGCGCGTAGGCCCCCGCCCGTAGGCCCCCGCCCGTAGGCCCCCGCCCGTAGGTACATGGGCAAATGTGTGTATGTGTGTATGTGGTTTAAAGCAAAAGAATACACTTCATGTAACGCCAAAGCAGCTTGTACTGTGACATTATGTCCCTAGAGGCTATGCATATACATTAATTTATAGCTTATATTCACAAATATAAACATTAAAATGTCTTTTTTTTATATTGTGCCACACTGCCAGTACTTCTTTCTTTCTCAGCACAAAAGTGGCACAAGCTCTTTACTCTGTATGGCTACAGATTTGTAGAAAACTAGACTTCGTATTGCTAACTTGGGCTATTTCACAGCAAATTGGACTATTTTTTCCATTGTGTGGGACAAAAATCATTGGGCTGATGTCTGCATTTTACCATTTTTTCAGCATGCAAATAAGGCATTTAGTCATCATTTACAGCAGCTGTAACTAACAATGTAAGTAGCTAAATAGCAGTCACTAAGCAAAGTGATTCTCTTACCCAAAAAAGGTAAAATGGTCACAGTGCAGTAACATCCTACTGCCTACTGATAAGAATGGGAATCAGACCTGGTCTTTAAAAGTGCAGAGATATCATGACTTAGAAAGGATATCATGACTTAGAAAGGCACAACGTCACAGTTAATAAGGCAAACCAAGTCAAAGTAATGTTCATGCTACCCCCACATTTAAATAATAGCGACATGGCACTTATTGAAAACTAAGAACTAATGTGTTATTAACTTTTAGCATTGAGCAGGGGTTCTGGAAATGGTCCCTCCACTTTAGACACTTTTCATTTATCATCAACAAGTCTCGTCTATCACTGAGGTAAGTCCCTGAGCCTAGAAAACTATTGACAGTTTGATTAACACATTACATGAAGGTAGGCTGTTTTTTCTATTGGAACTAAGAATTACTTGACACCACCATCCGAACACAAAACTGCTCATTTAAATGTCCTGGGCCATGACTGAATATGATCCCCATTCCCTGCCCCCTGTCCACTGTCCACTCATACCCCTGTTTATGTGCCCTCTCCCTCTCCCCTCACTTTGCAAGCAGTGAACGAAAGAAATCCTGCAAAACTTTTTCCAAACTAGTAAGGAAGTAGTTTGTAATGTGTCCTGCTCTTGTACTACAAGTTGTAGTTTTTACTTCCGGTTTACTTCCTGAAATTGTTGGATGAGTGTGCTCCTGAATCCCTTCAACAAAATCCTTGAAATAAGGGGTTCCTCCGGGGATTTTAAGCGCCCCCATTTGTGATAAAAATTCACCCACTCAAAAACTTTTTGACGAAGTTGAATATGCGCCCTCAATGGGTTGAAAGGATCATAGTCAGTCATTGTCCTGGTCTGCTTGCTGCTTAAGGGCCTGAAACCAACAAAAAAAAAATGCCCTGTAGAAATAACAAAGGGCGAGCGTTCACCAGACGAGGGGAAAAACCTGCGCGGCCGTGCGAAGGTCGGCCCGGTGGTCTGCTGCTTTCATACGAGAGATGTGTTGGGTGGCTATCTCCAGCCCGGGCTCTCCCACCAGGCCCGCGCGTAGGCCCGCCTGTCGCCCCGCCCGTAGGCCCCCGCCCGTCGGCCCCCGCCCGTCGGCCCGCCCGTCGGCCCGCCCGTCGGCCCGCCCGTAGGCCCCCGCCCGTCGGCCCGCCCGTAGGCCCCCGCCCGTAGGCCCCCGCCCGTCGGCCCGCCCGTAGGCCCCCCGCCCGTCGGCCCGCCCGTCGGCCCCCGCCCGTCGGCCCCCGCCCGTCGGCCCCCGCCCGTCGCCCCGCCCGTAGGCCCCCGCCCGTCGCCCCGCCCGTAGGCCCCCGCCCGTCGCCCCGCCCGTAGGCCCCCGCCCGTCGCCCCGCCCGTAGGCCCGTAGGTACATGGGCAAATGTGTGTATGTGGTTTAAAGCAAAAGAATACACTTCATGTAACGCCAAAGCAGCTTGTACTGTGACATTATGTCCCTAGAGGCTATGCATATACATTAATTTATAGCTTATATTCACAAATATAAACATTAAAATGTCTTTTTTTTATATTGTGCCACACTGCCAGTACTTCTTTCTTTCTCAGCACAAAAGTGGCACAAGCTCTTTACTCTGTATGGCTACAGATTTGTAGAAAACTAGACTTCGTATTGCTAACTTGGGCTATTTCACAGCAAATTGGACTATTTTTTCCATTGTGTGGGACAAAAATCATTGGGCTGATGTCTGCATTTTACCATTTTTTCAGCATGCAAATAAGGCATTTAGTCATCATTTACAGCAGCTGTAACTAACAATGTAAGTAGCTAAATAGCAGTCACTAAGCAAAGTGATTCTCTTACCCAAAAAAGGTAAAATGGTCACAGTGCAGTAACATCCTACTGCCTACTGATAAGAATGGGAATCAGACCTGGTCTTTAAAAGTGCAGAGATATCATGACTTAGAAAGGATATCATGACTTAGAAAGGCACAACGTCACAGTTAATAAGGCAAACCAAGTCAAAGTAATGTTCATGCTACCCCCACATTTAAATAATAGCGACATGGCACTTATTGAAAACTAAGAACTAATGTGTTATTAACTTTTAGCATTGAGCAGGGGTTCTGGAAATGGTCCCTCCACTTTAGACACTTTTCATTTATCATCAACAAGTCTCGTCTATCACTGAGGTAAGTCCCTGAGCCTAGAAAACTACTGACAGTTTGATTAACACATTACATGAAGGTAGGCTGTTTTTTCTATTGGAACTAAGAATTACTTGACACCACCATCCGAACACAAAACTGCTCATTTAAATGTCCTGGGCCATGACTGAATATGATCCCCATTCCCTGCCCCCTGTCCACTGTCCACTCATACCCCTGTTTATGTGCCCTCTCCCTCTCCCCTCACTTTGCAAGCAGTGAACGAAAGAAATCCTGCAAAACTTTTTCCAAACTAGTAAGGAAGTAGTTTGTAATGTGTCCTGCTCTTGTACTACAAGTTGTAGTTTTTACTTCCGGTTTACTTCCTGAAATTGTTGGATGAGTGTGCTCCTGAATCCCTTCAACAAAACCCTTGAAATAAGGGGTTCCTCCGGGGATTTTAAGCGCCCCCATTTGTGATAAAAATTCACCCACTCAAAAACTTTTTGACGAAGTTGAATATGCGCCCTCAATGGGTTGAAAGGATCATAGTCAGTCATTGTCCTGGTCTGCTTGCTGCTTAAGGGCCTGAAACCAACAAAAAAAAAATGCCCTGTAGAAATAACAAAGGGCGAGCGTTCACCAGACGAGGGGAAAAACCTGCGCGGCCGTGCGAAGGTCGGCCCGGTGGTCTGCTGCTTTCATACGAGAGATGTGTTGGGTGGCTATCTCCAGCCCGGGCTCTCCCACCAGGCCCGCGCGTAGGCCCGCCCGTCGCCCCGCCCGTAGGCCCCCGCCCGTCGGCCCGCCCGTCGGCCCGCCCGTAGGCCCCCGCCCGTCGGCCCGCCCGTAGGCCCCCGCCCGTCGGCCCGCCCGTAGGCCCCCGCCCGTCGGCCCGCCCGTAGGCCCCCGCCCGTCGGCCCCCGCCCGTCGGCCCCCGCCCGTCGGCCCCCGCCCGTCGCCCCGCCCGTAGGCCCCCGCCCGTCGCCCCGCCCGTAGGCCCCCGCCCGTCGCCCCGCCCGTAGGCCCCCGCCCGTCGCCCCGCCCGTAGGCCCCCGCCCGTCGCCCCGCCCGTAGGCCCCCGCCCGTCGCCCCGCCCGTAGGCCCGTAGGTACATGGGCAAATGTGTGTATGTGGTTTAAAGCAAAAGAATACACTTCATGTAACTCCAAAGCAGCTTGTACTGTGACATTATGTCCCTAGAGGCTATGCATATACATTAATTTATAGCTTATATTCACAAATATAAACATTAAAATGTCTTTTTTTTATATTGTGCCACACTGCCAGTACTTCTTTCTTTCTCAGCACAAAAGTGGCACAAGCTGTTTACTCTGTATGGCTACAGATTTGTAGAAAACTAGACTTCGTATTGCTAACTTGGGCTATTTCACAGCAAATTGGACTATTTTTTCCATTGTGTGGGACAAAAATCATTGGGCTGATGTCTGCATTTTACCATTTTTTCAGCATGCAAATAAGGCATTTAGTCATCATTTACAGCAGCTGTAACTAACAATGTAAGTAGCTAAATAGCAGTCACTAAGCAAAGTGATTCTCTTACCCAAAAAAGGTAAAATGGTCACAGTGCAGTAACATCCTACTGCCTACTGATAAGAATGGGAATCAGACCTGGTCTTTAAAAGTGCAGAGATATCATGACTTAGAAAGGATATCATGACTTAGAAAGGCACAACGTCACAGTTAATAAGGCAAACCAAGTCAAAGTAATGTTCATGCTACCCCCACATTTAAATAATAGCGACATGGCACTTATTGAAAACTAAGAACTAATGTGTTATTAACTTTTAGCATTGAGCAGGGGTTCTGGAAATGGTCCCTCCACTTTAGACACTTTTCATTTATCATCAACAAGTCTCGTCTATCACTGAGGTAAGTCCCTGAGCCTAGAAAACTACTGACAGTTTGATTAACACATTACATGAAGGTAGGCTGTTTTTTCTATTGGAACTAAGAATTACTTGACACCACCATCCGAACACAAAACTGCTCATTTAAATGTCCTGGGCCATGACTGAATATGATCCCCATTCCCTGCCCCCTGTCCACTGTCCACTCATACCCCTGTTTATGTGCCCTCTCCCTCTCCCCTCACTTTGCAAGCAGTGAACGAAAGAAATCCTGCAAAACTTTTTCCAAACTAGTAAGGAAGTAGTTTGTAATGTGTCCTGCTCTTGTACTACAAGTTGTAGTTTTTACTTCCGGTTTACTTCCTGAAATTGTTGGATGAGTGTGCTCCTGAATCCCTTCAACAAAACCCTTGAAATAAGGGTTTCCTCCGGGGATTTTAAGCGCCCCCATTTGTGATAAAAATTCACCCACTCAAAAACTTTTTGACGAAGTTGAATATGCGCCCTCAATGGGTTGAAAGGATCATAGTCAGTCATTGTCCTGGTCTGCTTGCTGCTTAAGGGCCTGAAACCAACAAAAAAAAAATGCCCTGTAGAAATAACAAAGGGCGAGCGTTTACCAGACGAGGGGAAAAACCCGCGCGGCCGTGCGAAGGTCGGCCCGGTGGTCTGCTGCTTTCATACGAGAGATGTGTTGGGTGGAAAGTTGGAAGCAAAACACAGGGGGTTATGCAACTTTTTTGGAGCACAAACTTTTTGGCTGTAAGGCGAAAAAGTTGAGAATTCGGCCAGGCCCCACCCTCCATTAGTGCATTACTACAGACAGTATCACATACAACTATAATCAAATTAGTTTGTTTTAGTTAAAACAAATTGATTTGATTGCATAGAAGTATGTAAGACTGTAAGTAGTAATACACTAATCTACACCAAATGTGGTGCATAAAAACAAAAAGAAAGCAAAACTCATACTTACACAGCTCCTCCGTCTGGGGACTTCCTGCTTCTCCTCCGCATGGTCAGCTCATCTGTTAGACGCCCACAGTGCTTCCCTGATGCATATGCCTTGGTGCTGGGTAGCGTACCTATGGATTGGATTTCAGGACATGGTACTGGTACACACACTGGGCTGAATGACAAATGTCTTGGGACTTAGGTCGAGCATATGAGCAACACAGAGTTCTTAGGACGGCACCGATTTCAGAGGTTTTGGGTCATGGATCCACCCAGGGCAGATTCCAGACGGTCTTAAGGCTTGTTGCAGCTGCTGGTCGCACTCTGAGGCCTTAAGACTTGTATCTGCCGTAAATTCTCGAGACCTGTAACGGGCCTAGTTCTCGACATGGATTCTGATACTACAATTCACAAGTGTTGAGATATGAACCAGGCCAAAGTCGTGACAACGAGGCCCTGGGACCTGAGTCTGAGACATAAAATATACATACCACTGCACCTGGGACACCGGCACACTTCAGAACGTACGCACTGGGTTTGCACACAGATAAACCGGGGCCACAATTGCTTGCGGGGCTGCAGAAAAGCTGGAGTGAAAAAGAGAGGTTGAAACATGTTTAAAATCACCAATATCTGTTAGCATAAATTATGCGGGAAAACACATGAGAAGCTGTGACTTGGATTATTATTTCTTCATATATTTATAAATATGCACAGTGAAAATGGTGATGGTTAAATCCCCCCATGAAGTTTAATTACAGTTTGAAGTCGGCCATCTCATATCCTTGTATATAACAGTACTACCACATTTTGACCACAAGATGGTGCCATTTCAACTATCTGTTAAAATGGCACCATCTTGTGGTCAAAATGTGGTAGTACTATATGTGATATACATCTCATATCCTTGTATTTCACACAGTACTACCACATTTTGACCACAAGATGGTGCCATTTCAACTATCTGTTAAAATGGCACCATCTTGTGGTCAAAATGTGGTAGTACTGTGTGAAATACAAGGATATGAGATGTATATCAACATATAGTACTACCACATTTTGACCACAAGATGGTGCCATTTCAACTATCTGTTAAAATGGCACCATCTTGTGGTCAAAATGTGGTAGTACTGTTATATACTGTACTGTTGAGATGGCCAACTTCAAACTCTAATTAAACTTCATGGGGGGGTTATAACGTCACCATTTTCACTGTGCATATTTATGAAAGGATGTGCAAACTTTCTATAGCCAGTATGTACTTACATAGGACCACATGTACTTATAAATCTGAAATATTTTGACATCTGGAATAACACCTGATATGACAGAAAAATACAAAAATAAAACAGCCAAGGCAGAAAGCTAGCTATTGCTGCTGTTAACTAAAGTGGATCATCGTAAACTTGATTACTAACCTAGTTATATAAATCTGAGGGACAGTCATAAAAAGCAAACATATCTATCATCATATTTAGTGAGCTAGACTGATAGTGGCTTATGAGAAAGAATGAATAAAGCATCTTGCTCCAGACAAGAAGTCCATGCAGTCGAGTCAAGGTAAATGTATTCATAGGTGTGGAAAAAACTCAACATCCATACCATTGTTACTGTAATTGTAAATTATGAGTGTTTAAATTGGAAGTTACGCAGTGTTGCATTTTACTAGTGAACTTACTCAAAATAATCCGATTTTTTTTTCTAGGTTTAAATAATTTGACAGATAACTAGCAACACGATACATGTATAATGGAGTATAATGTTACTTTGTAAATGGTAACCATATAAAAAGACTTTCGGTATATTTAGCAACGTGACAAGCCATACAACATTAGCTAACACATTAGCGGGGCGGGGGCGCGTCAAGTTGCATGCCTGCTTAAACGATCTTGCCAACATTAGCTGGCTTGTTCATTCAATGGTCCCTGTCTAGCTAGTGTTCTCTACAAAGCCAGCTAACTAGTTCAATTTATCGATGCAAGCTTTGTTAAATATATGGATATATAATTAGGTATCACACGCGAAGCATACGAAGTGCTATTTTCAAAAGTTGGAGTTAGCTGGTAGACATTACATAGCCTAGTTAACTTTGTCTTGCTACAAAATATGTAATTACCTTTCTGTAGCACTGTACGGTGGAAGAATGTTTACGAGTCGCAGATGTACACCACATGGCCTTTCGACAATGGTTTATTCGGGAAATGAAGTCAAAGGTCTCGTCGGCTTCAGTAATCGCGTCTTGTTATTGACAACATAGCTATCCCATAAGCGCTTTCAAAAAACATAAACATTGCGTCACGGTTGATCAAACCATATTAACTGGAGTTTCATTTTGGCTGTGTCCGAATACGACACCTACACACTTTTGGGTACGCATATTTGAGTCCACTTCGTCAAAAAGCTTTTGAATGTGCGATTTTTCTCACAAATGGGGGCACTTAAATTACCAAAACGAACCCCTTATTTCCGGGGTGTTGTTGAGGGAGTTCAGGAGCACACTCACCTGCAGAATTGTGCACTCATCCAACAATTTCAGCAAGTAACCCGGAAGTAAAAACGTAATATTCATAGAGCGTTTATTCGCATAACTATGGCAGAGATTCTGACTATGGTACAAGAGTGAGTCATATCCACAGAACTATATACTATATATCAGTTAATATTCCTGATATTTAAGCAGTTGATTCCTATTCGATCGTATGTTGCTATCAGCTAATTTAGCAGCTTAGCAAGCAGTTCTGTAGGCTATCGTGCTGTGTGTGTTAACGTTAATAAACTTTTAGCGCAAAACTGTGTTGTCCATATGACTTTGAATGTATGGTTTGAATGTTTGAAGGCAAAGATTGCAGTGAACAATGTTGGAAATTGAAATTGTGATTACTTTTGAATAGGAGAGTGGGCTGTCCATTCTCCTTATTCATTTTTTATTCATGTTTATTCAGTCAGGGGGAAGCATAGAAGGTGACAGATAGAGATGTTACAGTGCAGAAAGTGTATTGGTGAACACCTCCCAGATAGCAAGCGAACGTTGAATCGACGTAGATTCAATGTGGAATTCCGACGTTGATTCAACATCAATTTGCTCATCGAGATCACGTTGTCAGAATACCGACAAATATTGAATAATCAAGGTTAAATATTTACATGATATTTAAAAGTTTTAATGTTTGTTGCCATCACTGACTCACTCCATTAGCTTTCAACGTGATTTCGATGAGCAAATTGATGTTGAATCCACGTCGATTCAACGTTCGCTTGCTATCTGGGTAATTAAAGGGAGAAAGTTGCGCACCTCTACTGGGGAACGGGGATGAGTGCAGACACCAACCATACAGCATGGAGAGTGTATTCTTAATACCTGCACCTTGCAGACAGATATGCAGGGCGGCAGTGTAGTATAATGGTTAAGGAACTGGCCTTGTAACCGAAAGGTTGCAGGTTCGATTCCCCGGTTGGACACTGCCGTTGTACCCTTGAGCAAGGTTCTTAACCTGAATCGCTTCAGTATATATCCAGCTGTCTGAATGGATAATATGTAACAAAAAAAAACAAAAAAATGCTAAAAAGTTGTGTAAGTCGCTCTGGATAAGAGCATCTGCTAAATGCCTATAATGTAATTAAGGGAGGTTGTAAATTAGTGATGAATGGTCTCCTCCGCATTCATTAAAGAGTGATTTTGAATTTAAAAAATATTATGTTCAAACTTTATTTGCATAGCCACCAGAGCGTGTGAGCGGAGTTGAGCGAAACACTAGTTTTGAATCAAATTATTTCAATAATCTGGACAGCTCATGCTATTTCTTCACCACAACAGGAAAAGATGATAGCCGATAGCCTAAACGAATGCGATTGTTACCAATATTCAACAAAGGGATTAGTATCCACAAATTATGGAAAGTTTCTATTTTAGATTTATATAACAAGGAATGCAACAAAAATACTCAAATGTGTGTGTAATGCACACGTTGCCTAAAGAAAAATTGTGATTGAAATTGTGATTACTATGCTATAGGAAATTCCCAAAATCCCCCGTTTGGGGGAATTATTAAATAATTTTTTTCTGAAATCTGGCAGCCCTGAAAATGTATCCTTCAAAGTCCCCCATTAAATGAAACAAAAGTTTTCACAAAGTAGCTTACATATGTTATGCTGTTGGTTTATAATTTGCCTCCTTGTCTACTTTGTGTTCATTATGTTCATATGGTTAGCTAACATGCATACACATTCTCATTAAATATTTCAGATTACCCACAGTGCAGTTTGTGTGTTATAAAATGAAGAGGCATTTTATCAGCAGCCATACCACTGTGCAATCTGCTCCTGCTGAAGGGCAAAAGCTAAGCAGGTGTGGGCTTGGTTAGTACTTGGATGGGAGACCTAAGTTGTGGCTGGAAGTCTGCTTGCTGCTTAAGGGCCTGTAACCAAACTGCCACATTAAAAAAAAAAAAAAAAAAAACCCTGTAGAAATAACAAAGGGCGAGCGTTCACCAGACGAGGGGAAAAACCCGCGCGGCCGTGCGAAGGTCGGCCCGGTGGTCTGCTGCTTTCATACGAGAGATGTGTTGGGTGGCTATCTCCGGCCCGCGCGTAGGCCCCCGCGCGTAGGCCCCCGCCCGTCGCCCGTAGGCCCCCGCCCGTCGCCCCCACCCGTAGGCCCCCGCCCGTCGCCCCGCCCGTCGCCCCGCCCGTAGGCCCGTAGGTACATGGGCAAATGTGTGTATGTGGTTTAAAGCAAAAGAATACACTTCATGTAACTCCAAAGCAGCTTGTACTGTGACATTATGTCCCTAGAGGCTATGCATATACATTAATTTATAGCTTATATTCACAAATATAAACATTAAAATGTCTTTTTTTTATATTGTGCCACACTGCCAGTACTTCGTTCTTTCTCAGCACAAAAGTGGCACAAGCTCTTTACTCTGTATGGCTACAGATTTGTAGAAAACTAGACTTCGTATTGCTAACTTGGGCTATTTCACAGCAAATTGGACTATTTTTTCCATTGTGTGGGACAAAAATCATTGGGCTGATGTCTGCATTTTACCATTTTTTCAGCATGCAAATAAGGCATTTAGTCATCATTTACAGCAGCTGTAACTAACAATGTAAGTAGCTAAATAGCAGTCACTAAGCAAAGTGATTCTCTTACCCAAAAAAGGTAAAATGGTCACAGTGCAGTAACATCCTACTGCCTACTGATAAGAATGGGAATCAGACCTGGTCTTTAAAAGTGCAGAGATATCATGACTTAGAAAGGATATCATGACTTAGAAAGGCACAACGTCACAGTTAATAAGGCAAACCAAGTCAAAGTAATGTTCATGCTACCCCCACATTTAAATAATAGCGACATGGCACTTATTGAAAACTAAGAACTAATGTGTTATTAACTTTTAGCATTGAGCAGGGGTTCTGGAAATGGTCCCTCCACTTTAGACACTTTTCATTTATCATCAACAAGTCTCGTCTATCACTGAGGTAAGTCCCTGAGCCTAGAAAACTACTGACAGTTTGATTAACACATTACATGAAGGTAGGCTGTTTTTTCTATTGGAACTAAGAATTACTTGACACCACCATCCGAACACAAAACTGCTCATTTAAATGTCCTGGGCCATGACTGAATATGATCCCCATTCCCTGCCCCCTGTCCACTGTCCACTCATACCCCTGTTTATGTGCCCTCTCCCTCTCCCCTCACTTTGCAAGCAGTGAACGAAAGAAATCCTGCAAAACTTTTTCCAAACTAGTAAGGAAGTAGTTTGTAATGTGTCCTGCTCTTGTACTACAAGTTGTAGTTTTTACTTCCGGTTTACTTCCTGAAATTGTTGGATGAGTGTGCCCCCGTCCCGTCGCCCCGCCCGTAGGCCCCCGCCCGTCGCCCCGCCCGTCGGCCCCCGCCCGTCGGCCCGCCCGTCGGCCCCCGCCCGTAGGCCCCCGCCCGTCGCCCCGCCCGTAGGCCCCCGCCCGTCGCCCCGCCCGTCGGCCCCCGCCCGTCGCCCCGCCCGTAGGCCCCCGCCCGTCGCCCCGCCCGTAGGCCCCCGCCCGTCGCCCCCCGCCCGTCGCCCCGCCCGTAGGCCCCCGCCCGTCGCCCCGCCCGTAGGCCCCCGCCCGTCTCCCCGCCCGTAGGCCCCCGCCCGTCGCCCCGCCCGTCGGCCCGCCCGTCGGCCCCCGCCCGTAGGCCCCCGCCCGTCGCCCCGCCCGTAGGCCCCCGCCCGTCGCCCCGCCCGTAGGCCCCCGCCCGTCGCCCCCGCCCGTAGGCCCCCGCCCGTCTCCCCGCCCGTAGGCCCCCCGCCCGTCGCCCCGCCCGTAGGCCCCCGCCCGTCGCCCCGCCCGTAGGCCCCCGCCCGTCGCCCCGCCCGTAGGCCCGTAGGTACATGGGCAAATGTGTGTATGTGGTTTAAAGCAAAAGAATACACTTCATGTAACTCCAAAG
The DNA here is from genome assembly GCA_029718625.1 of Synaphobranchus kaupii. NCBI lineage: Eukaryota > Metazoa > Chordata > Actinopteri > Anguilliformes > Synaphobranchidae > Synaphobranchus > Synaphobranchus kaupii. Next base: position 33,479,101 of record CM056385.1, on the reverse strand, counting down.
CAGCTTGTACTGTGACATTATGTCCCTAGAGGCTATGCATATACATTAATTTATAGCTTATATTCACAAATATAAACATTAAAATGTCTTTTTTTAATATTGTGCCACACTGCCAGTACTTCTTTCTTTCTCAGCACAAAAGTGGCACAAGCTCTTTACTCTGTATGGCTACAGATTTGTAGAAAACTAGACTTCGTATTGCTAACTTGGGCTATTTCACAGCAAATTGGACTATTTTTTCCATTGTGTGGGACAAAAATCATTGGGCTGATGTCTGCATTTTACCATTTTTTCAGCATGCAAAAACGGCATTTAGTCATCATTTACAGCAGCTGTAACTAACAATGTAAGTAGCTAAATAGCAGTCACTAAGCAAAGTGATTCTCTTACCCAAAAAAGGTAAAATGGTCACAGTGCAGTAACATCCTACTGCCTACTGATAAGAATGGGAATCAGACCTGGTCTTTAAAAGTGCAGAGATATCATGACTTAGAAAGGATATCATGACTTAGAAAGGCACAACGTCACAGTTAATAAGGCAAACCAAGTCAAAGTAATGTTCATGCTACCCCCACATTTAAATAATAGCGACATGGCACTTATTGAAAACTAAGAACTAATGTGTTATTAACTTTTAGCATTGAGCAGGGGTTCTGGAAATGGTCCCTCCACTTTAGACACTTTTCATTTATCATCAACAAGTCTCGTCTATCACTGAGGTAAGTCCCTGAGCCTAGAAAACTACTGACAGTTTGATTAACACATTACATGAAGGTAGGCTGTTTTTTCTATTGGAACTAAGAATTACTTGACACCACCATCCGAACACAAAACTGCTCATTTAAATGTCCTGGGCCATGACTGAATATGATCCCCATTCCCTGCCCCCTGTCCACTGTCCACTCATACCCCTGTTTATGTGCCCTCTCCCTCTCCCCTCACTTTGCAAGCAGTGAACGAAAGAAATCCTGCAAAACTTTTTCCAAACTAGTAAGGAAGTAGTTTGTAATGTGTCCTGCTCTTGTACTACAAGTTGTAGTTTTTACTTCCGGTTTACTTCCTGAAATTGTTGGATGAGTGTGCCCCCGTCCCATCGCCCCGCCCGTAGGCCCCCGCCCGTCGCCCCGCCCGTCGGCCCCCGCCCGTCGGCCCGCCCGTCGGCCCCCGCCCGTAGGCCCCCGCCCGTCGCCCCGCCCGTAGGCCCCCGCCCGTCGCCCCGCCCGTAGGCCCCCCGCCCGTCGGCCCCCGCCCGTCGCCCCCGCCCGTAGGCCCCCGCCCGTCGCCCCGCCCGTAGGCCCCCGCCCGTCGCCCCCCGCCCGTCGCCCCCGCCCGTAGGCCCCCGCCCGTCGCCCCGCCCGTAGGCCCCCGCCCGTCTCCCCGCCCGTAGGCCCCCGCCCGTCGCCCCGCCCGTCGGCCCGCCCGTCGGCCCCCGCCCGTAGGTCCCCGCCCGTCGCCCCGCCCGTAGGCCCCCGCCCGTCGCCCCGCCCGTAGGCCCCCGCCCGTCGCCCCGCCCGTAGGCCCGTAGGTACATGGGCAAATGTGTGTATGTGGTTTAAAGCAAAAGAATACACTTCATGTAACTCCAAAGCAGCTTGTACTGTGACATTATGTCCCTAGAGGCTATGCATATACATTAATTTATAGCTTATATTCACAAATATAAACATTAAAATGTCTTTTTTTAATATTGTGCCACACTGCCAGTACTTCTTTCTTTCTCAGCACAAAAGTGGCACAAGCTCTTTACTCTGTATGGCTACAGATTTGTAGAAAACTAGACTTCGTATTGCTAACTTGGGCTATTTCACAGCAAATTGGACTATTTTTTCCATTGTGTGGGACAAAAATCATTGGGCTGATGTCTGCATTTTACCATTTTTTCAGCATGCAAATAAGGCATTTAGTCATCATTTACAGCAGCTGTAACTAACAATGTAAGTAGCTAAATAGCAGTCACTAAGCAAAGTGATTCTCTTACCCAAAAAAGGTAAAATGGTCACAGTGCAGTAACATCCTACTGCCTACTGATAAGAATGGGAATCAGACCTGGTCTTTAAAAGTGCAGAGATATCATGACTTAGAAAGGATATCATGACTTAGAAAGGCACAACGTCACAGTTAATAAGGCAAACCAAGTCAAAGTAATGTTCATGCTACCCCCACATTTAAATAATAGCGACATGGCACTTATTGAAAACTAAGAACTAATGTGTTATTAACTTTTAGCATTGAGCAGGGGTTCTGGAAATGGTCCCTCCACTTTAGACACTTTTCATTTATCATCAACAAGTCTCGTCTATCACTGAGGTAAGTCCCTGAGCCTAGAAAACTACTGACAGTTTGATTAACACATTACATGAAGGTAGGCTGTTTTTTCTATTGGAACTAAGAATTACTTGACACCACCATCCGAACACAAAACTGCTCATTTAAATGTCCTGGGCCATGACTGAATATGATCCCCATTCCCTGCCCCCTGTCCACTGTCCACTCATACCCCTGTTTATGTGCCCTCTCCCTCTCCCCTCACTTTGCAAGCAGTGAACGAAAGAAATCCTGCAAAACTTTTTCCAAACTAGTAAGGAAGTAGTTTGTAATGTGTCCTGCTCTTGTACTACAAGTTGTAGTTTTTACTTCCGGTTTACTTCCTGAAATTGTTGGATGAGTGTGCTCCTGAATCCCTTCAACAAAACCCTTGAAATAAGGGTTTCCTCCGGGGATTTTAAGCGCCCCCATTTGTGATAAAAATTCACCCACTCAAAAACTTTTTGACGAAGTTGAATATGCGCCCTCAATGGGTTGAAAGGATCATAGTCAGTCATTGTCCTGGTCTGCTTGCTGCTTAAGGGCCTGAAACCAACAAAAAAAAAATGCCCTGTAGAAATAACAAAGGGCGAGCGTTTACCAGACGAGGGGAAAAACCCGCGCGGCCGTGCGAAGGTCGGCCCGGTGGTCTGCTGCTTTCATACGAGAGATGTGTTGGGTGGAAAGTTGGAAGCAAAACACAGGGGGTTATGCAACTTTTTTGGAGCACAAACGTTTTGGCTGTAAGGCGAAAAAGTTGAGAATTCGGCCAGGCCCCACCCTCCATTAGTGCATTACTACAGACAGTATCACATACAACTATAATCAAATTAGTTTGTTTTAGTTAAAACAAATTGATTTGATTGCATAGAAGTATGTAAGACTGTAAGTAGTAATACACTAATCTACACCAAATGTGGTGCATAAAAACAAAAAGAAAGCAAAACTCATACTTACACAGCTCCTCCGTCTGGGGACTTCCTGCTTCTCCTCCGCATGGTCAGCTCATCTGTTAGACGCCCACAGTGCTTCCCTGATGCATATGCCTTGGTGCTGGGTAGCGTACCTATGGATTGGATTTCAGGACATGGTACTGGTACACACACTGGGCTGAATGACAAATGTCTTGGGACTTAGGTCGAGCATATGAGCAACACAGAGTTCTTAGGACGGCACCGATTTCAGAGGTTTTGGGTCATGGATCCACCCAGGGCAGATTCCAGACGGTCTTAAGGCTTGTTGCAGCTGCTGGTCGCACTCTGAGGCCTTAAGACTTGTATCTGCCGTAAATTCTCGAGACCTGTAACGGGCCTAGTTCTCGACATGGATTCTGATACTACAATTCACAAGTGTTGAGATATGAACCAGGCCAAAGTCGTGACAACGAGGCCCTGGGACCTGAGTCTGAGACATAAAATATACATACCACTGCACCTGGGACACCGGCACACTTCAGAACGTACGCACTGGGTTTGCACACAGATAAACCGGGGCCACAATTGCTTGCGGGGCTGCAGAAAAGCTGGAGTGAAAAAGAGAGGTTGAAACATGTTTAAAATCACCAATATCTGTTCGCATAAATTATGTAGGCCTAAATGAAAACAGAGATGTTAACAACTTTCTGTAGTAATTGTATGTGGTGAATGCATGTGAAAGTGTATTCAATGTGCATGTAGTTGAAGATGCAATGTGCATTCAACTGTTTCTGTACGCCTCCCACCCTGGATAGTGCATTACATAGTCAAGAACAAACAATGAGCTTTCAAAAGAACTCAGTTGTGATACAGACACAAATCAGGAGATGGGTCTAAAAAGATATCAAAGGACTTCAATATCCCCAGGAATACAGTCAAGACCATCATTAAGAAGTACAAAGCATAGCCAATGGCACCACCTAAATCTTGCCTAGATCAGGCTGTCCTGTCCTGACCCCATGAGTACTACCACATTTTGACCACAAGATGGTGCCATTTCAACTATCTGTTAAAATGGCACCATCTTGTGGTCAAAATGTGGTAGTACTATGTGATATACAAGGATATGAGATGGCCAACTTCAAACACTAATTAAACTTCATGGGGGGTTTTAACGTCACCATTTTCACTGTGCATATTTATATGTATACCACATGTGATAAATCTGAAATATTTTGACATCTGGAATAACACCTGATATGACAGATACTACCTTTCTCCAGCATACAGAAAAATACAAAAAGAAAACAGCCAAGGCAGAAAGCTAGCTATTGCTGCTGTTAACTAAAGTGGATCATCGTAAACTTGATTACTAACCTAGTTATATAAATCTGAGGGACAGTCATAAAAAGCAAACATATCTATCATCATATTTAGTGAGCTAGACTGGTAGTGGCTCATGAGAAAAAATTAATAAAACATCTTGCTCCAGACAAGAAGTCCATGCAGTCAAGGTAAATGTATTCATAGGTGTGGAAAAAACTCAACATCCATACCATTGTTACTGTAATTGTAAATTATGAGTGTTTAAATTGGAAGCTACGCAGTGTTGTATTTTACTAATGAACTTACTCAAAATAATCAGATTTTTTTTAATAGGTTTAAATAATTGGACAGATAACTAGCAACAAATCTTTCCATGCCGTAGGAATCATATAATATTGATTTAATATAGTTCTCCATATCCAATTTGCACCAAAATCTTCCCTGATAATGTTTCCGACATGAGGAATCTATCTAAATTGTCAAAATACACCCAAGGACCCCCCAAACCCTACTGCAATCCCACCCTTATAGACAGCATAGAATGCAAGTTCTCTATGTGGGACAACACATGAGAAGCTGTCACTTGGATTATTATTTCTTCATATATTTATAAATATGCACAGTGAAAATGGTGATGGTTAAATCCCCACATGAAGTTTAATTAGTGTTTGAAGTTGGCCATCTCATATCCTTGCACATCACATAGTACTACCACATTTTGACCACAAGATGGAGCCATTTCAACTATATGTTAAAATGGCACCATCTTGTGGTCAAAATGTGGTAGTACTATGTGATATACAAGGATATGAGATGGCCAACTTCAAACACTAATTAAACTTCATGGGGGATTTAACGTCACCATTTTCACTGTGCATATTTAACAGTACTACCACATTTTGACCACAAGATGGTGCCATTTTAACAGATAGTTGAAATGGCACCATCTTGTGGTCAAAATGTGGTAGTACTATGTGAAATACAAGGATATGAGATGTATATCACATATAGTACTACCACATTTTGACCACAAGATGGTGCCATTTCAATTATCTGTTAAAATGGCACCATCTTGTGGTCAAAAACTCAACATCCATACCTACTGTAATTGTAAATTATGAGTGTTTAAATAGGAAGTTACGCAGTGCTGTATTTTACAAGTGAACTTACTCAAAATAATCAGATTTTTTTTCTAGGTTTAAATAATTGGACAGATAACTTGCAACAAGATACATGTATAATGGAGTACAATGTTACTTTGTAAATGCATATAAAAATACTTTCGGACTACCGGCCTGCGCCATTCTGCCTCTTCAACTGATCCAGAATGCAGCTGCCCGGCTTGTGTTCAACCTCCCGAAATTTTCCCATGTAACCCCCCTGCTGAGGTCTCTCCACTGGCTGCCAGTTGCAGCCAGGATCAGGTTCAAAGTTCTGACCCTGGCCTACACTGCAGCCAATAGGACAGGCCCCGCCTACCTGCAGGACTTAATCCAGAACTATGTTCCTGCTCGACCACTTCGCTCTTCTACAGGAGGGCGACTGGCACTTCCCCCCCTCCGTGTCAAAGGCTCTCGCTTGTCCCGACTGTGGAGTTTTTCCACATTAGCTCCTCAGTGGTGGAATGAACTTCCCATTCCCCTACGTTCTACTCCAACCCTGCCTGCATTCCGTCGAGGCCTGAAGACACACCTCTTCAGACTCCACCTTGACTGATATCCTCACCTAGGAATATCAGTTCCCTGTTTACTAGTTCCCTGTGTTTTCCTGTCTGTTTATTATAGTTTATAATAGTATTTGGAATGGAAGTGTGGTGTTGCTGATTTGCCCACAGCTTACTGTGAACTACAGTCGACGTTCATTGCTAGGGATAGCTGCTACATTATGCGAAGGATGTGCTTTGCCTTGTCTGTTCTGTAGTGATCTTGATGATGTCTCTGTACGCACTTACTGTACGTCGCTTTGGATAAAAGCGTCTGCTAAATAAATGTAATGTAATGTAATTCGATCGTATGTTGCTATCAGCGAATTTAGCAGCTTAGCAAGCAGTTGTTCTGTAGGCTATTGTGCTGTGTGTGTTAACGTTAATAAACTTTTAGCGCAAAACTGTGTTGTCCATATGACTTTGAATGTATGGTTTGAATGTTTGAAAGCAAAGATTGCAGTGAACAATGTTGGAAATTGAAATTGTGATTACTAATGCTATAGGAAATTTCATACATAGGCACCCCCTTGTAATTATGTGTCTGGTTACCCCAACATCAAATGCTTTTTAGGACATACAGATGGAGCCAAAATGAGTTACCATTGTGAGTTTTATGGAAGTGAGATCTTCCTAGCCAAAGTTAGTTGGGGGTGCATTTCACGGCAAGCAGAAATCCAGCCCTGCCGGAATATGCACCCCCTTGTAATTATGTTTCTGGTGACCCCAACATCAAATGCTTTTTAGGGCATACATATGGAGCCAAAATGAGTTACCACTGTCGGTTTCATGGATGTGAGACCTTCTTAGCCAAAGTTAGGAAGGGGTTGCATTTTACGGCAAGCAGAAATCCAGCCCTTTTGGAATATGCACCCCCTTGTAATTATGTTTCTGGTGACCCCGGCATAAAATGCTTTTTAGGGCATACATAAGGAGCCAAAATGAGTTACCACTGTCGGTTTCATGGATGTGAGACCTTCTTAGCCAAAGTTAGGAAGGGGTTGCATTTCACAGCAAGCAGAAATCCAGCCCTTCCGGAATATGCAACCCCTTGTAATTATGTTTCTGGTGATCCTAACATCAAATGCATTTTAGGGCACACAGATGGAGCCAATATGAGTTACCTTTGTGAGTTTCATGAATGTGAGATCTTCCAAGCCAAAGTTAGTTGGGGGTGCATTTCACGGCAAGCAGAAATCCAGCCCAGCCGGAATATGCACCGCCTTCTAATTATGTTTCTGGTGACCCCAACATAAAATGCTTTTTAGGGCATACATATAGAGCCAAAATGAGGTAACATTGTGAGCTGCATGGATGTGAGATCTTCCTAACCAAAGTTAGTTGGGGGTGCATTTCACGGCAAGGAAAAATCCAGCCCTGCCGGAATATGCACCCCTTGTAATTATGTTTCTGGTGACCCAAACATCAAATGCTTTTTAGGGCATACATATGGAGCCAATATGAGTTACAATTTTAAGTTTCATGGATGTGAGACCTTCTTAGCCAAAGTTAGGGCACACTGTGTTGATATAAGCCCCAGAATACTGGCGTGCTTTGGTTGATACTTTGCGCGAATATACACAGTTGGCGTACTACGGTAGAAAGTAAAACCGTTTTCGAAAACCGTGCACAACGAGGTCTGTGGATGCTCATGAGTAACCCTGTCATTATATTTGTAAGGAGACATTGCTGTTTATTTTTTCGAATGTACATTTTTGGCGCTTTGACCGCCACTAACTTTGGACCCGTTGAGGTCCTTTATATCGGGATGATGTCAAGGTGAGTTGCAGCAGATGTCTACAAAACTAGTGAGTTCTCAGCTAAACTAACTAACTGGATGGATGATTAGCACTCCGGGTATGTAGAAACATATCAAAATAAAATTGTTTGGGTGAACTGCCCCTTTCACTTCATGCTTCCTGTCTCACAGGGGGCAAAGAGCTTGCTGACAGCCTTGGACCGGTCGGAGCAGAAAGACTCGGGTATGCTGGCATGATGCGCGCATCCTGCATGCATCAGAATTTGCAGCCTGTCACTGTAGCATTTCAAAGAGCGTTCTCAAGGAATGCATGCTTATTCTTTCAGAAAAGAGTATTTATGGATCCGGTTGAAGATTACTGGTTTACGTTTTGACCTTTGCCATTATATTGCAGAATGAATGTTTGCTCATAGAAACCCTTTGATTTTTATTTATGGAAAGGCTTATCGCAGAACTAAGGAACTTATCAGTTATCACGTATGATATCTATTGTGGGATTGTTTTAGCCCGTGAGGAATTGTTGTGAGGTCATTTTCCTTGAGAAATCTGTTTTTATATGATTGCTGTGATGAAATATCTGCAATATTTAGTGTGTTAGACAATGCTGTCCTTAAACACCAAATTTTATGTATTAATATTAATTAATCTTTTTCGTGATGCACTCATGTGTGTGATTGGTATAGCACAATACAGGCATTTAAAGGTAAACCAGTTTTATTTTTGATTTAAACACAGAAGCTGGACCATCTCATTCATCATTCAGAAAGAACGAACGCAGGTACAGTTCAATCGCGCATCATATCACTGCACACAGGTATAATTCAATCACAGATCACACATCATATCACTGCACACAGGTAGAGTTCAATCACAGATCACACGTATCACTGAACGCAGGTAGAGTTCAATCACAGATCACACCTCATACCACTGAACGTAAACGGGAGCCATTGGTATAGACTATGTTAACTACAGCTTTTCCGTTTCAATACATCCTTGCTATTTCCTAGTGTTTGCCTTCTCTGAGATTCATAGCTTTTTGAGGGCAAAACGTGGATGTAATGTTTTTAAAATGTACGTTAAAATTTGCCTTCGAAAATAAAAGTGAAAGGAGTTTTTCCACATTAGCTCCTCAGTGGTGGAATGAACTTCCCATTCCCCTACGTTCTACTCCAACCCTGCCTGCATTCCGTCGAGGCCTGAAGACACACCTCTTCAGACTCCACCTTGACTGATATCCTCACCTAGGAATATCAGTTCCCTGTTTACTAGTTCCCTGTGTTTTCCTGTCTGTTTATTATAGTTTATAATAGTATTTGGAATGGAAGTGTGGTGTTGCTGATTTGCCCACAGCTTACTGTGAACTACAGTCGACGTTCATTGCTAGGGATAGCTGCTACATTATGCGAAGGATGTGCTTTGCCTTGTCTGTTCTGTAGTGATCTTGATGATATCTCTGTACGCACTTACTGTACGTCGCTTTGGATAAAAGCGTCTGCTAAATAAATGCAATGTAATGTAATGTATATTTAGCAACGTGACAAGAAGGGGGGGGGGGTCAAGTTGCATCCCTGCTTAAACGATCTTGCTAACATTAGCTGGCTTGTTCATTCAATGGTGCCTGTCTAGCTAGTGTTCTCTACAAAGCCAGCTAACTAGTTCATTCATCGATGCAAGCTTGGTGAAATATATGGATATAATTAGGCATCACACGCGAAGCATACGAAGTGCTATTTTCAAAAGTTGGAGTTAGCTGGTAGACATTACATAGTTAACTTTGTCTTGCTACAAAATAAGTAATTACCTTTCTGTAGCACAATACTGGTGGAAGAATGTTTACGAGTTGCAGATGTACAACACATGGCCTTTCGACAATGGTTTATTCGGGAAATGAAGTCAAACGTCTCATCAGCTTCAAGCAATCGCGTCTTGTTATTGACCACATATCCCATAAGTGCGTTCAAAAAACACAAACATTGCGTCACGGTTGATCAAACCATATTTACTGGAGGGGGGGGGGACATGCTTTCATTTTGGCTGTGTCCGAATACGACCCCTACACACTTTTGGGGGCGCATATTTGAGTCCACTTCGTCAAAAAGCTTTTGAGTGTGCGATTTTTCTCAGAAATGAGGGCACTTAAATGACCAGAACGAACCCTTTATTTCCGGGGTTTTGTTGAGGGAATTCAGGAGCACACTCACCTGCAGAATTGTGCACTCATCCAACAATTTCAGCAAGTAACCCGGAAGTAAAAACGTAATATACATAGAGCGTTTATTCGCATATCTATGGTACAAGAGTGAGTCATATCCATATAAATATATAGTTCTATGGTCATATCCACAGAACTATATACTATAGTATACATATACATATGTCAGTTAATATTCCTGATATGTAAGCAGTTGATTATTCGATCGTATGTTGCTATCAGCGAATTTAGCAGCTTAGCAAGCAGTTGTTCTGTAGGCTATTGTGCTGTGTGTGTTAACGTTAATAAACTTTTAGCGCAAAACTGTGTTGTCCATATGACTTTGAATGTATGGTTTGAATGTTTGAAAGCAAAGATTGCAGTGAACAATGTTGGAAATTGAAATTGTGATTATTAATGCTATAGGAAATTTCATACATAGGCTACTTTGTGCATTGTTAATTGGAAATATGCACCCCCTTGTAATTATGTGTCTGGTTACCCCAACATCAAATGCTTTTTAGGACATACAGATGGAGCCAAAATGAGTTACCATTGTGAGTTTCATGGAAGTGAGATCTTCCTAGCCAAAGTTAGTTGGGGGTGCATTTCACGGCAAGCAGAAATCCAGCCCTGCCGGAATATGCACCCCCTTGTAATTATGTTTCTGGTGACCCCAACATCAAATGCTTTTTAGGGCATACATATGGAGCCAAAATGAGTTACCACTGTCGGTTTCATGGATGTGAGACCTTCTTAGCCAAAGTTAGAAAGGGGTTGCATTTCACGGCAAGCAGAAATCCAGCCCTTCCGGAATATGCAACCCCTTGTAATTATGTTTCTGGTGACCCCGGCATAAAATGCTTTTTAGGGCATACATAAGGAGCCAAAATTAGTTACCACTGTGGGTTTCATGGATGTGAGATCTTCCAAGCCAAAGTTAGTTGGGGGTGCATTTCACGGCAAGCAGAAATCCAGCCCAGCCGGAATATGCACCCCCTTCTAATTATGTTTCTGGTGACCCCAGCATAAAATGCTTTTTAGGGCATACATATAGAGCCAAAATGAGGTAACATTGTGAGCTGCATGGATGTGAGATCTTCCTAACCAAAGTTAGTTGGGGGTGCATTTCACGGCAAGGAAAAATCCAGCCCTGCCGGAATATGCACCCCTTGTAATTATGTTTCTGGTGACCCCAACATCAAATGCTTTTTAGGGCATACATATGGAGCCAATATGAGTTACAATTTTGAGTTTCATGGATGTGAGACCTTCTTAGCCAAAGTTAGGCAGGGGGTGCTTTTCACAGCAAGCTGAAATGCAGACCTGCTGGAATATGCACCACTTGTAATTACAGATCCTTTCTAAAAAATTAGAATATCATGGAAAAGTTTTTTTTTTTTCCATAATTCCATTCAAAAAGTGAAACTTTCATAGATTATAGATTAATTACACACAAAGTGAAATATGTCTAGCCTTTATTTGTTTCATTTTTCATAATTTTGGCTTACAGCTCCAGAAAACCCCCAAAACAGTATTTCAAGAAATTAGAATAGTGTGTCGAAAATCAGCATTTACTTCAGTTATTTCAGAGAATGAGTGGAGTGGCTTGACTCGAGGAATCTGACAGTTGTAGCCCATGTCCCGGCCCGGTGTGGGCATTAGAATGGGTAGGGGAGGTGGGAGTAGTCAAGGCAGTCCTGTGTTCGGACTCTGCCGCTGCATTAGCGGCCCTGCAGGGTGGAGAGAGGGGGGACAGGGTGGAGAGGCCAGACCTGGTGGCGGAACTGCTAGTGGCTTTGTATAGGGTGGTTCAGGGGGGGTGTGAGGTGGGATTCTTGTGGGTACCGGCTCATGTGGGGGTGGGTGGGAATGAGGCCGCTGATGCAGCTGCTAAGGCTGCACTGAGGAGGGAAAGCATAGATGTTGTGGTTTCCCTGGGGGTGTCTGAATGTAGAAGTATAATTAGAGAGGGGATTACCCAGTTATGGCAGTGGCAATGGGACCAGGAAAGGAGGGGTAGATTTTATTATAATATCCAGCCGTCTGTGAGAGGGAGCACGGGGTGTCACTGGTATTTTCGGGTCTAGTGGTCGTCGACAGTACGACCCCCGGGTACTGAATTCAAGCCACAGTACACTGTGAAGACAGTGAAGCATGGTGGCGCAAAAATCATGGTATGGGGATGTTTTTCATACTACGGTGTTGGGCCTATTTATCGTATACCATGGATCAGTTTGAATACATCAAAATACTTGAAGAGATTATGTTGCCGTATGCCGAAGAGGAAATGCCCCTGAAATGGGTGTTTCAACAAGACAACGTCCCCAAACACACGAGTAAGCAAGCGACATCTTGGTTCCAGACAAAAAGGATTGAGGTAATGGAGTGGCCAGCTCAATCCCCTGACCTCAACCCCATTGAAAACTTGTGGGGTGACATTAAAAATGCAGTTTCTGAAGCAAAACCCAAAAATTCACAGGAACTGTGGAATGTAGTTCGTTCTGAAATACTGAAAATACCTGTTTCTAGGTGCCAGAAGTTCGTTGACTCGATGCAACGCAGATGCGCAGCAGTTATCAAAAACAATGGTTATGCAACTAAATACTAGTTCAGTAATTTAAAGTGAAGTTAAATCTTGAAAAATTTCTTCAGTTTATACAGTAAGTGTTTGAGTTTGAAGAGAAAAATGTCAACTGCTATTTTTTTTAACAGATTAATATTCCTTGTCTTTGTTTCCTGTAAAAGAATAATGCAGACTTGATAAAATTTGTTAATGCTTTTTATTTGGAATTGAATGTGTAATGTTTCCACTACATTTGAAATATGGAACTAAAAGCTATTAAAAAATATTTGCACTCTATTCACTTTTTTTAACGCACTGCTATGTATTTGAACACAACTGTATATCTGCGCAAAGTTGGGCACACTGTGTTGATATAAGCCCCAGAATACTGGCGTGCTTTGGTTGATACTTTGCGCGAATATACACAGTTGGCGTACTACGGTAGAAAGTAAAACCGTTTTCGAAAACCGTGCACAACGAGGTCTGTGGATGCTCATGAGTAACCCTGTCATTATATTTGTAAGGAGACATTGCTGTTTATTTTTTCGAATGTACATTTTTGGCGCTTTGACCGCCACTAACTTTGGACCCGTTGAGGTCCTTTATATCGGGATGATGTCAAGGTGAGTTGCAGCAGATGTCTACAAAACTAGTGAGTTCTCAGCTAAACTAACTAACTGGATGGATGATTAGCACTCCGGGTATGTAGAAACATATCAAAATAAAATTGTTTGGGTGAACTGCCCCTTTCACTTCATGCTTCCTGTCTCACAGGGGGCAAAGAGCTTGCTGACAGCCTTGGACCGGTCGGAGCAGAAAGACTCGGGTATGCTGGCATGATGCGCGCATCCTGCATGCATCAGAATTTGCAGCCTGTCACTGTAGCATTTCAAAGAGCGTTCTCAAGGAATGCATGCTTATTCTTTCAGAAAACAGTATTTATGGATCCGGTTGAAGATTACTGGTTTACGTTTTGACCTTTGCCATTATATTGCAGAATGAATGTTTGCTCATAGAAACCCTTTGATTTTTATTTATGGAAAGGCTTATCGCAGAACTAAGGAACTTATCAGTTATCACGTATGATATCTATTGTGGGATTGTTTTAGCCCGTGAGGAATTGTTGTGAGGTCATTTTCCTTGAGAAATCTGTTTTTATATGATTGCTGTGATGAAATATCTGCAATATTTGGTGTTTAAGGACAGCATTGTCTAACACACTAAATATTGCAGATATTTATTGTCTAACACACTAAATATCTGCAATATTTAGTGTGTTAGACAATGCTGTCCTTAAACACAAAATTTTATGTATTAATATTAATTAATCTTTTTCGTGATGCACTCGTGTGTGATTGGTATAGCATAATACAGGCATTTAAAGGTAAACCAGTTTTATTTTTGATTTAAACACAGAAGCTGGACCATCTCATTCATCATTCAGAAAGAACGAACGCAGGTACAGTTCAATCGCGCATCATATCACTGCACACAGGTAGAGTTCAATCACAGATCACACATCATATCACTGCACACAGGTAGAGTTCAATCACAGATCACACGTATCACTGAACGCAGGTAGAGTTCAATCACAGATCACGCATAATATCACTGCACACAGGTAGAGTTCAATCACAGATCACACCTCATACCACTGAACGTAAACGGGAGCCATTGGTATAGACTATGTTAACTACAGCTTTTCCGTTTCAATACATCCTTGCTATTTCCTAGTGTTTGCCTTCTCTGAGATTCATAGCTTTTTGAGGGCAAAACGTGGATGTAATGTTTTTAAAATGTACGTTAAAATTTGCCTTCGAAAATAAAAGTGAAATTGGTCGTGCAGTGCTTGAATGTTGCATGACGTGTCGGTGAGTGTGTGCTTTCGTTTCAGTCGCTCTTCTGCACACCCCGACGCTGATGAATCGGGTGATGGTGGAGGTGTGGCCTTTGCAGTCAGCGACTCCCCAATCAGGGCCTTCACATCAATCTCCGAGGCCACCGACTGCCTCGTCGACTTCAAGCGCCAGTACTCTGCCAAGCCCAGCCAGAGAGCTGGCAGGAAGAGAAAATTCCATCGATAACTTTTTTTTAAAAAGTACTGGCCGGCTTTGTCTTTTTTCTTTTTTAACTTCTGCAAATTTTTTATATGTCACAGTGTTTCATAAATTTATTTAATAATAAGCAATTAAATAATTCCAGTATTGCATTTCAGTTTTCATTGTTTCAGTTATTCTTTCCTAACCCAGTGTGGTTGGGAAGATAGCAGAAGTAAATCTGAACATTGCACAGTTTAGCCCTGTTAGGAGAGGGAGAGCATCAGCTTGTGTTCTTATTGCTTAGTCTTAGAATTACAAAGGTCTGCAATCGATGTTTTGAAATTCAGGTTTTAATGAGAATTTTTTATGTTATGTGAAAAGCTCCACAAATGTGTTGCCCAACTAGAGTTCCAAATAGTTTCTAAACTAATCTCTGAGATGTCTCAAACCTCTGGCTTACTTGGGATGCTGTTTGAGTGGATCACAGCATTATATCTCTCATCTTTGGTATGCCTTTGAGGTTATTTTCCATAGTTAAAGAAAAGCTTAGCACCTTCAGTTGATCTTTTGCAAGCTCCTGAGCTCAGCGAGCTGTATTGTCGATTTGTTGTCAGGTTTTGTTTTTTTCTTAGGCATGTCTTTTCATGGTGATCAGCTTTCATCTGGTCATTTAAATCTTTCTTGAATCCTCCGCCTCACCCATTTCATTTCAGTCTGAACAATAACAACAAAAACCATTCCACTGCTACAAAATATATAAAATAATGAGCAAAATCACAACTTGTATCCTCCAAAGCGTTGTGTACAACTCCCAGCCACAAGCATTTTTACACTTCATTGTTCCCCCCCAAATCAGCTGAGCCCCACGGTAATTCCATCAGAAGTATGCAGAGCAGGTAGGAATTTCTTGGCCTTAAGTTTGAAAGGCTACAGCCTATACAGCCGAAAATTGTGTACATGACTAACGCTGCCGCCTTGTGGCAATGATCTGAAATTGGTTAAATTGCACGTGCATCCGCAGTAACTGCAATGTAAGTTCCATAACATGCTTGATGAATGGTTGTGGGCCATAGAGTACTGGCCGTGCGCAAGTTATGCGTGTCCATGTCATTGTACCCAATTGAAATATTCTCGCTATCACGACTTTAACTAGATTCTTCAACTAGAGTCTTTAACTGTACACAACGGTTACAGCTTGGATTCTGATCTGAAAAGAAAAGGCACTTTATTATTGGAGACTAAATATGTTGTCAATCACAAGATGTGTAATGAATGCAGCTGCGCATGGTCAGGTCTTGAATATGGTTGCATCGTTTGCTCTGCACCTTGGGCAGACTATAGCCCTATGTCACATGGGTGTGTCAATGTAATCACATAATTTCATGGCTTTAGTCAGCCTAGTACTAAAATTCACCCAAATTGTTTCACCCATGTCAGTAAACCACCATGATTAATACACCTCCAGGTTGCCTTACTGCAATGTGGTCAGCCGGTCCACAACAGTCGCATGTGAAACTTCCTTCCTGGTCTCCCAGGATGATAGAGGTGAGGTCATTACCATGGTGACAGTGGGGGCCCAGTTCGGTGAGGAGGGCGAGGAGAAAGGAGAAGATGTTCTATTGCGGACCTGGACCACAGAGCGTAGATGGGTTATAGGCTACATGGCCATTAAAAAAGCCTATCTTTTTTTAGGCCTATGTGTTTGTCTATGGCTATGGGTCATTATAAGCCATACTTATATGATATGCGATTTGCGTTTGATTTGTACAAAACGAAAACGTATAACACAATAGACTACATCTATAGCCTACATCAATAACTTGCATAATTTATCCACGAGGTTCACTTTGGACTGTCAAAATTATTAAATGAATTATACTGCATGTAAGATATCTGTTTGAGTTTGAAATATGAAAACAATACTTATAGAAGTAGGGCCGCTATATGATTTGTCTCGCTACAGCTAGAGTTCTTGTCGCGCCAAAAGTGAAATCTTTCCGTTACGTTTCACCTCATTTCTGATGCAAGAGAATGTCGTCAGGGGAACATCCCTACTGCATTATTGACGAAATTTGAATGTTTCAATTCACAGGAGGTAAAATACAACTGTCACCGCGAGTTGTAATTTTAATTGGTTAACACCTTCCTAGTATGTTAGCATTATATATATAAAAAAACCTAAAAGTTCCAATAACTTTTTTTACAACTATTTCCCAATTCTCTAGGATGTCTTAAAGACGTCACCAATTTGAAATTATACAAAAACAAAAAGTCATTTCGGATCATAGACCCGTAATAGGAAGGTGAAGAGTCTTTTTTTGAATGTGTAACTTACATGCATTAAAATGGCTATTCAACAGAATAGCCGATTAATTATTGCTTCCACGATGCCAATAGCCTACTTTTACTTTTAAATGAACACTAGATTCATTGTCTGACGCATCCCTCGAAAGACACGATTTATACAAATGTAATAAAATATTTGAAAGCAATATTGGTGAACAGTCATTTTTTATATGTGGGATTGCAGACGATCAGGTTGCTAAAATGGCATTTTTTAAGAAGGGGTGTATCTGCGCCTCACGTAGGCTACGGATGTACACTTATTTTAAGATCAGGAAGTAGGTGCCAGACGGTAGGACAGACTTGAAAAAAGAAGTCGGAGAGAAATCCAACCAAGGTAAACTACTGCTTATCTCTACTATGCTGTCACTATTTATTTATTTGCCCTTTATTTTATTAGTATTTCCAGTATTTCACATCCACGTGTAGCCATTCACATCAATATAGGCAACAGTAACTATTGTAATTAATTCTGTTCATTGGTTTTCATTTACAGTAATAGATTGAATAAACTATTGCACTCTTCATTAACGACGGAGTGTGGATTTATTTGATTCAATTTTCTTTAGAGTAATTACGTTTTAGCCCTATAATGAAATAATAGTATTTCCAGCGCTATAGGCTACACACGAAGTAATGAGCTTGAAATCTTTGAAGAAGATGTACTGAAAATGTACTGAAAACTTACTGTACGTCGCTTTGGATAAAAGCGTCTGCTAAATGAATGTAATGTAATGTAAAATAAGTTAAGACGGGGATTTTAAGCGTTACGCTTCTTATAGCTACCGTTAATGTGTTAAATTAACTCCAGCGCAATAGCCTACTTTCTACTCTGATAGAATAGATACCCTGAACATTTTACCATGTAGCTAGTAAAATAAAAAATCTGACACAAGGTAGTTTACAAAGGACCATGTGTAGGCAATGTTATGAAATCATAAACAAACACCCTAAACAGTAAATAAATCTTTACGCAACAGGAGAATTATACTTTCTTTAATGACATCTGATTCCGGCATTCGAGTAATTTATCCACAGTGCATGACGGTCCCTTATTCAATTACAGTGAGCACCATAATTCATTGGACAGTGACACTTTTTTGTTTTTTTGGTTCTGTACTCTAGCACTTTGTGTTTGAAAGGATACAATGACAATGAGGTTGAAGTGTAGACTGTCAGCTTTATTTTGAGGGTATTTTCATCCATATCGGATGAACCGTTTAGAAATTATAGAACCTTTTGTACATAGTCTAGTTTTTTTGGGGCATCAACAAATATTGGACAGTTTAACATAATGTACAATAAAGTAATCATTTTTAATAGTTGGTCGCATATCCTTTGCATGCCATGACTTCCTGATGTCTGTGACCCAACTATATCAAACGACTCTTGATATCTTACTTTCTGGTACTCTTACAAGCGATACTATAACCTCTCTGCATTTGAATGGATCTCGATGGGAATTGGGGGGTGGGACTAAATATAGCTTTAAATTACAATAGAACAGGATCGACCACATGCTTAGCTAAATTGCTCTAAGTCATCAAGGGTCTGAAGTATCAAACAAGGATGGATGGATAACTTGAAGGGTTTCTTCTCCTGACTTATTTTTCCATAGAGTTCAAAAGGAAAATTTGTCAGGAGAAACAACCCTTAAAGTGATCCATCCATATCTACTGCATATCTGGCAGCAGAGTGATGGTTTGAGGTTTGTTTGATACGTCAGACCCTTGATGACTTACAGCCATTTCCCCAACCATGTATTCCATACTGTATAAAAATAGGTCCCACCCCGCAATTCCCATAGAGATCCATTCAAATGCAGAGAAGTTATAGTATTGCTTGTAAAATTACCAGAAAATAAGATATCAAGAGTCTTTTGATATTGTTGGGTCACAGACATCAGGAAGTCATGGCAGGCAAAGGATATGCGACCCAATATGAAAAATGATTACTTCATCCATACATTATGTTAAACTGTCCAATATTTTTTTTATGCCTGAAAATAGGGGGGACTATGTACAAAAGGTTCTATAATTTCTAAACGGGTCATCTGATATGGATGAAAGTACACTCAAATTAAAGCTGACAACATCATTGTATCCTTTCAAACTCAAAGTGCTAGAGTACAGAACAAAAATAACAAAAAATGTCTCAATGTCCAATTAATTATGGTGCTCACTGTATATAAAAACAATCGAGATGACCTGTCTTACATCACTGTCATGTGTATGCTCATGGGAAGTAGTGTGTTTCACTGGAAAATGCTATAGTGGAAGTAGTGTGTTTCACTGGAAAATGCTATAGCAGAAGTAGTGTATTTAACTGGAAAATGCTACAGCGGAAGTAGTGCATTTCACTGGAAATACATGGGTTTACCTGCATGTCTGCGTGTTTTTGAACACGCCTGGTTACCTGCATTTTATTCCGTAAGAAGGTGTGCATAAACAAATTATGCAAGACAAGTGTGGTGTGTAACATTGAATGTATAATGCAATTAAAACATGACATATCCACGTGAGACAAACCTCAGACAAACAAACAGCTTTCTAGATGAAGTTGTTGATAATGGATATTGGTGAGTACTATTATTGTTTTATTGGAAGCTGAGGAAACATTGTGAGGTCACACTCCATTATCTTTTATAATTCACAAGATTGACAACCAATACTGGAACTTCACTCATTTTGAAATAAAATGTACAAAAGGGCAGACGTTTAAAGAAGTAGGCTACAGCATACAGAAAAATTATTGCATTCTCTAAATCAAACAGAACTTTATTTGTGCTTTCTCTATCCAAAGCCAGTTTGTTAGTATCCAGATGAACAGCATGGAGAAAACCGATGTGAATGGCGTCCCCTGCACCAAGAGGATTAAAGTTAGCCAGGGCGTCCCCGATCAGGAGTCTGACTCAGCCGACCTGCGCAAGGTACGCCAGTCTGAACCTGTCATTTCATGAAGTCATGAGCAATCTCATGAAAGCATTCCAAATGACAAAAGTGAAGGTGTGTTCTCCGTTTTAGCCACAGGTTCCTTTTTTATTTTGCGAATGCAACCTACTGATGTAGTAGATTTAGATGCATGTGGCTTCTTCACCAGTTTTGTCCTTAATCTGGTTGTTCTGAAACTATGGCTGTGTCCGAATCAGCACTCTTTCACACTGTTGACTAGCCTTGGTAAGTAGATAGGGCGAGAAAGTCGTAGAGTACGCGGAAATTTTTCAAACTGCAGTATACTTTAAACACCTGGATGACACACTTACTTCCGGGGTTTCGCTGAGTACATTTGGGGGCACACTTTTCAGGAAGTTCACGAACATTTTGGTCACGTGAATATGACGTGAAGCTTCGTTTAAAAAAAGAAATGAGGCACAGCTTCGCTGACGTTTTCCTTCAAATACAACAAAAACAACACGTGACATGGCAGCGCAAGAGTGGGGCGCGGGATTGCCAGATTTTGTAAGACTTCCCAGCCAAATGGCCACTCAAAACTAGCCCAAATTATTGGCTATTTTTAACCGAAACAGACGTATTTTAAATAGAAATCATCATGTTTTACTTTTTAAAATAAGTGCGTGCTTTGCGACTTTTCATTTTTACCTGTGACTGCACTTTGAAAGTATCCCAATTTAGCTGTAAAACTGCGGACATGGCAACACTGGTGGGACGTCTTCTGACCTGCTTACGACACTTCCACAGAGCGGTTGAAAAGTAGTATGTCGGATATTTGTCGCGTACTGCTAAACAGTGCACATTAAACAGCACACTTCTCCCAGTGCACTGTACGCAGGAGACAGGGCGCAGTAGATAGGGCTCTGATTCGGACACAGCCTATGTCTTCAGGGACTTGGGCTCCTTTACAAGAGGTAGAAGCAGTGTAGGTAAAAACCCCTTACTGTACCACAATCATTTAAAAAAATAAAGCTCCACCTCTCTTGCTGGTTTACTGTACAAGACAAAACAATAGACAGGCAGTGCATGAGAAGTTCACCTGTGTGCGGTCTCCCAGCTCGGCCGTGCATTTCACAACCAAAAGGGGGGAGAGGGGGAGAGAGAGAGAGAGAGAATAAGTGGGGAAGACACACCTAGGAAAAGTACTGAGACATGTGTGAGCTAAGTGGCTCTTCCATCAGAGTTTATACACTCCTCAAAAAAAGTTTATACGATCGGAGGAATCGTTGCGGAGTGAGAGGGAGTGTTGAAACTTGTCTCTGGTATTTCAGCATTGGGTGTTGCAAGCGGCATCCTGTGCCGGTTGCAGTATATTTAAGGGGGCAGGAAGCTCTCCTTGTTAAAGAGCCAATTGTGTCCGATATCTCAAGAGATCCATAATGTGTTAATGCCCCTCAGTGTTTGGCCAAACAAATGCCAGGCCCTTCCTGTGGAATATTTTCTTGGTACAGTTTTTAATACATGTTCAGTTTAGATTGTTACGGCCCGAAACCCACCCGCGTTACAGCAACCCAGTGGTTACAAAGGGTCTAACAAAACATTGTGCCTTGCACAAATAAGCCTGTTAAAAAAAAAAAAATATTTTAAATAAAAGGACAAGAAAATCCTTTTTTTTTTTTTTTTAATTAGAGGAATTTCAGCAGTAAAACCAGAGGAAGCTCATAAGCTAACCTACTACATCATAAGATACACTGATAAAATGATTTGCAGCCACTTACTTTTCCTAGGTGTGTCTTCCCCATTATGAATGAAGATAGAATTAACAAAAATAAAAAAGAGTGGTTTGTAATATGAACCTATCTTGTACCACATATACAAGATATACATATACGCTCTATGTCTTTTACGTTTTTACTTCCGGTTTACTTACTGAAATTGTACCGTTCTGCAGATGAGTGTGCTCCCTGAATCCCCTCAACAAAACCCCGGAAATAAGGGGTTCATCCTGGTATTTTAAGTGCCCCCATTTGTGAGAAAAAGTCGCCCACTCAAAAGCTTTTTGACTAAGTGGACTCAAATATGCGCTCTCAAAAGGGTGTAGGGGTCGTATCCGGACACGGCCTCAGTAATGTTTGGATACTTGATTAACACTGCCATCTTATGGAGATGATCTGAAAATACTCCTATTTGGTCTGTTGGTATATCTGCGGTATGCAAGTGCGTTACTTCAATGTTTCTGGATATCTGCTTGTGAGCAATGCCATGTAATAGATAGGGCTGTGGATGACCTCTGCATCATGTGGTGAACAGACCGAGAAAGACAACGACTGGCTTGCTGCCTTCTATTTTTCCTACTTGGCACCAAACAGAAAAAACTTGTGCAAAACAAAGGGGAAAACAAGAACCAAAAGCCCTCTACAGGAAAAAGGCAGGCAAAAATGTCCACATCAGAAGAGAGAGAGTTTTTATTTTCCTCGGTCTCTGAACTGTTCCTGTGAATCTGTGCATTGTATATTTAAATAGTCATATTTGGAAAAAGTCATCCCACATAACGCGTAAAGCTGTACACACAGTTCTTTGCGCTGTATTGAAGCGCTTATGTGTTTATTGGTGTGTAAAGGGAACAGGATGATCCTCCTCTCACTCTCTCTGGTGTCTGCCTGCAGGTGGAAGACTGGCTGCAGCCCTTCCGTCTGTCCAGGGAGAAGCTGCGTGAGGTGTCGGCCCGCCTGCGGAGGGACCTGATCCGGGGGCTGGGCAAGCACACGCACCACCGGGCACCTGTCAAAATGCTGCCCACCTTTGTGAGGGCGACTCCGGATGGCACAGGTATGCCCGCATGTTGGTTACAGGCACACACGGCGTGTTGGGCACAGTTACGCACGGCATGTTGGGTACCGTTACGCACGGCATGTTGGGCACAGTTACGCACGGAATGTTGGGTACCGTTACGCACGGCATGTTGGGCACAGTTACGCACGGCATGTTGGGTACCGTTACGCACGGCATGTTGGGCACAGTTACGCACGGCATCTTGGATACAGGCATATGTGCGTATGTTTGGGTTTCATGTTGCTTGGATACAGGCACACACAGTATGTTGGGTACAGGTACATATGGGATGTTGGGTTCAGTTACGTAAGGGATGCTGGGTACAGGTGTATGTGCGTATGTTGGGTTTCATGTTGCTTGGATACAGGCACACACAGCATGTTGGGTACAGGTACATATGGCATGTTGGGTACAGTTACGTAAAGGATGCTGGGTACAGGTGTATGTGCGTATGTTGGGTTTCACGGTGCTGAATTTGTGAGCTGAAGGGAAAGATTATTTAATATTATTTTCCCTGCCAGTCAGGCAGTATATCAGTTTAACTGAAACCCACCATGGAGGCCAGAGACCCGCAGTAAACATTGAGCATTCAGGTGCAGGGGAGTGTTGATGACATCATTTATGAGGGACCCTTCAGGTCGTCTGTGCCCATCGCGGTGGAGCGAGTCCTTTTGACTGTAAGCCTGTCTCTGCAGAAAAGGGAGATTTCCTGGCGCTGGATCTCGGCGGGACAAATTTCCGTGTGCTTCACGTGCGGGTGGTGGAGGACCAGCAGAAGGTCCTGAAGATGGACAGCAAAATCTGTGCCATCCCCCAGGAGATCATGCTGGGCCCCGGAGAGCAGGTGTGCTGTCAATCACAAGTGTGTGTGTGTGTGTGTGTGTGTGATGTGTATATATACAAACCCCAATTCCAAAAAAGTTAGGTCCGTATGTAAAATGCACATAAAAGCAAAAAGTAGTGATTTGTATGTGTGATTTAATTGAAAACAGTACAAATAAAAGATATTTAATGTTTTACCTTATGTGTAAATATACGCTAATTCCGTCGTTTGATGCCTGCAGCACGTTCCAAAAAAGTTGGGACAGGGGGGGAAAAAAAGACTGGGAAGGTTGTGGAATGTTCAAAAAACACCTGCTTGGAACATTCCACAGGTAAACAGGTGAATAGGTAACAGGTGATGCTATCATGACTGGGCATAAAAGGAGCATCCATAAAGGCTCGGGCGTTTACAAGCAAGGATGGCTCGAGGTTCACTTTGCGAAAAACTGCATGAGCGAATAGTCCAGTTCATGAAGAACCGTTTAAGAACAACGTTTCTCAATGCTCGAGCAAGACAATGCCAAGCCATATTCTGCATGTGTTACAACAGTGTGGCTTCATAGTCAGAGAGTATGTGTGCTAGACTGGCCTGCCTGCAGTCCAGACCTGTCCCCCATTGAAAACTTTAAAATACAACGTTAAAAAGCGCAAAATACAATGGAGACCCGGAATGTTGAGCAGCTGAAGTCTTATATCAAGCAAGAATGGGAAATAATTTTGCTTTAAAAACTACAACAATTAGTGTCCTCAGTACCCAAAAGATTACTGAGTGTTGTTAAAAGGAAAGGTGATGTAACACAGTGGTAAACATGCCCCTGTCACAACTTTTTTGGGACGTTTTGCAGGCATCAAATTTAGAATGAGCATATATTTACAAAAAACAATAAAGTTGATTAGTTAAAACATTAAATATCTTGTCTTTGTACTGTTTTCAATTGAATACAGGTCCAAAAGGATTTGCAAATCATTGCTTTCTGTTTTTATTT
Organism: Synaphobranchus kaupii; assembly: GCA_029718625.1. Taxonomy (NCBI): domain Eukaryota; kingdom Metazoa; phylum Chordata; class Actinopteri; order Anguilliformes; family Synaphobranchidae; genus Synaphobranchus; species Synaphobranchus kaupii. The sequence continues at coordinate 33,454,423 of CM056385.1, read as the reverse complement.
ACATTTTATACACTGTCCCAACTTTTTTGGAATTGGGGTTTGTACAACTGAACATGGTCGTGTTTTAGATACTGTTGCATCACCTTATATTTTTAGCAGACACCCTTGTCAAAAGCAGCTTATATATTATAGCTCATACATATTATGGATATATACAGTTAGATTCAATGAACCACACTGCCCTCCCCTGGTCATAATATGGTAATATCTTTATTTATTTATATAGCACTTTTCAAGCACAAAGTGCTTTACAAAACAGGAGTTAAACAGGCACTCAAGAAGACGGGTAAAAGAAGAAATTACATGTGTGTAAAATGACAAAGGATTCAGAAATAGATTAAAAATGAAAAATTATAATACATAAATAATTAAATAAATTCATTAAAAAGGATTAAAAAGACTAAACATACATTAAAGCATTAGTAAGAAAGCAAGTCTATAAAAGTGCGTCTTGAGACGGGTTTTAAAAGTGGACATTGACCCAGCAGTTCTAATGTTGAGGGGAAGGCTGTTCCAGAGTCTAGGGGCTAATATGGAGAAGGCATGATCTCCCTTTGTTTTCAGTCGTGACTCTGGAACAGCCAGAAGACCTCAGATGTCTCAGAGACGTGTAGGGTGTTAAACGTGTATGGAAGTATATTTTGGGATCCAATCAATATTTGTCCTTAACTTTAACAATTAAAAGCAAGAATTGGCCAGTTGAGCAATCACTAAAATATATGTGCGTGTGTGTGTATGCGTGCATGCGTGCATGTGTGTGTGTGTGTGTGTGTGTTTGTGCGCGTGTGTGTATGTATGTGTGTGCACGTGTGTATATGTGTATGTATGTGTGTGTGTATTATGTCTGTACGTGTGTATTGTGTGTGTGTGTGTGTGTGTGTGTGTGTGTGTGTGTGTGTGTGTGTGTGCATGTGCATGTGTGTGTGCATGCGTGTGGCTGCTTCCTCTCCAGCTATTTGACCACATAGCAGCCTGTCTCTCTGAGTTCCTGGAGTCTCTCGGTCTTAAAGGCCTGACCCTCCCCCTCGGCTTCACTTTCTCTTTCCCCTGCGAACAGAAGGACATCGACAAGGTCAGCTGCCAGCAGTTTATATCATATTAATCATTACATTTACCTTTGTGCTGCCATAATATAGAGTGTTGCTGAACAGTGCTGTTTTGGTGGAGGTCTTGAGTTTATACCCCAACCACTATTGCTGTCCATGTATACCAGGGGTTACCACTCTGGATACAACGCTAGATGAACTTTACAGTAAATAGTAATCATTTTTGTAAAGCAGTTTGGTACAGATATAGTGGGACTGTTGTACAGTAGGTCTGTTGCTCCACTTCCTTTTTCATTTCTGAATTTCTGCACAGCGGAATTGTTACTGCTGAACAATGGTAATATTACCCATTTGTGTGAGTGACTGTGGGTGTGGTTGCACTAAATGGCCACGCGCAGACGGGACTGGTTTGGTACTCGCAGAAAAGGGTTTTACGTGAGCCGGGGAGGCGGTAACAAAGGCTGTGCCCTGTCTGACCCTGCTGTTGCCCACGGTTACAGAGCATCCTGATCAGGTGGACGAAGGGGTTCAACTGCTCGGGAGTGGAGGGGGAGGACGTGGTGGGGCTGCTGAGGGAGGCCATTCACAGGAGAGGCGTGAGTTCATGGCCCTATTGGGGCCATTTGGGCCAGTCACCTTTTCTATGCCAGGTTCATTGCTGTGACACACAGTCCACAAAGCGCAGCGTCTCTGGTTTTAATTGAACAGCGCACCGGATGACCATCTCACACTCCTCCTTCAATGCCCTTAGGACTATGACATCGGCCCTGTTGCCATGGTGAACGACACTGTGGGGACGATGATGAGCTGTGGGTATCGAGACAGGAGCTGTGAAATCGGCATGATTATCGGTGAGCCCTGAGACCACAACACACCTGTACCTATTTATACTGCCCTGAGACCACAACACACCTGTACCTATTTACACTGCCCTGAGACCACAACACACCTGTACCTATTTACACTGACCTGAGACCACAACACACCTGTACCTATTTACACTACCCTGAGACCACAACACACCTGTACCTATTTACACTGCCCTGAGACCACAACACACCTGTACCTATATACACTGCCCTGAGACCACAACAAACCTGTACCCATTTACACTACCCTGAGACCACAACAAACCTGTACCTATTTACACTACCCTGAGACCACAACACACCTGTACCTATTTACACTACCCTGAGACCACAACACACCTGTACCTATTTACACTGCCCTGAGACCACAACACACCTGTACCTATATACACTGCCCTGAGACCACAACAAACCTGTACCTATTTACACTACCCTGAGACCACAACACACCTGTACCTATTTACACTGCCCTGAGACCACAACACACCTGTACCTATTTACACTACCCTGAATGCACAACACACCTGTACCTATTTACACTGCCCTGAGACCACAACAGACCTGTACCTATTTACACTGCCCTGAGACCACAACAAACCTGTACCTATTTACACTGCCCTGAGACCACAACACACCTGTACCTATTTACACTGCCCTGAGACCACAACACACCTGTACCTATTTACACTGCCCTGAGACCACAACACATCTGTACCTATTTACACTACCCTGAATGCACAACACACCTGTACCTATTTACACTGCCCTGAATCCACAACACACCTGTAACTATTTGCACTGCCCTGTGACCACAACACACTTGTACCTATTTACATTGCCCTGAATGCACAACACACCTGTACCTATTTACACTGCCCTGGATGCACAACACACCTGTACCTATTTACACTGCCCTGAATCCACAACACACCTGTACCTATTTGCATTGCCCTGAGACCACAACACACCTGTACCTATTTACACCACCCTGCATCCACAACACACCTGTACATATTTACACTGCCCTGAGACCACAACACACCTCTGCCTATTTACACTGCCCTGAGACCACAACACACCTGTACCTATTTACACTGCCCTGAGACCGCAACACACCTGTACCTATTTACACTAGCCTGAGACCACAACACAGCTGTACCTATTTACACTGCCCTGAGACAACAACACACACCTGTACCTATTTACACTGCCCTGAATGCACAACACACCTGTACCTATTTACACTGCCCTGAATGCACAACACACCTGTACCTATTTACACTGCCCTGAGGCCACAACACACCTGTACCTATTTACACTGCCCTGAATGCACAACATACCTGTACATATTTACACTGCCCTGAATGCACAACACACCTGTACCTATTTACACTACCGTGAATGCACAAAACACCTGTACCTATTTACACTGCCCTGGGACCACAACACACCTGTACCTATTTACACTGCCCTGAATGCACAACACACCTGTACCTATTTACACTGCCCTGAGACCACAACACACCTGTACCTATTTACACTGCCCTGAGACCACAACACACCTGTACCTATTTACACTGCCCTGAATGCACAACACACCCGTACCTATTTACACTGCCCCGAGACCACAACACACCTGTACCTATTTACACTGCCCTGAATGCACAACACACCTGTACCTATTTACATTGCCCTGAATGCACAACACAGCTGTACCTATTTACACTGCCCTGAATGCACACCACACCTGTACCTATTTACACTGCCCTGAGACCACAACACACCTGTACCTATTTCCACTACCCTGAGACCACAACACACCTGTACCTATTTACACTGCCCTGAGACAACAACATACCTGTATCTATTTACACTGCCCTGAATGCACAACACACCTGTACCTATTTACACTGCCCTGAATGCACAACACACCTGTACCTATTTACATTACCCTGAGACCACAACACACCTGTACCTATTTGCACTGCCCTGAGACCACAACACACCTGTACCTATTTACACTGCCCTGAATGCACAACACACCTGTACCTATTTACACTGCCCTGAGACCACAACACACCTGTACCTATTTACACTGCCCTGAATGCACAACACACCTGTACCTATTTACACTGCCCTGAGACCACAACACACCTGTACCTATTTACACTGCCCTGAATGCACAACACACCTGTACCTATTTACACTGCCATGAGACCACAACACACCTGTACCTATTTGCACTGCCCTGAATGCAGAACCCACCTGTACCTATTTACACTGCCCTGAGACCACAACACACCTGTACCTATTTGCACTGCCCTGTGACCACAACACACTTGTACCTATTTACATTGCCCTGAATGCACAACACACCTGTACCTATTTACACTGCCCTGGATGCACAACACACTTGTACCTATTTACACTGCCCTGAATCCACAACACACCTGTACCTATTTGCATTGCCCTGAGACCACAACACACCTGTACCTATTTACACCACCCTGCATCCACAACACACCTGTACCTATTTACACTGCCCTGAGACCACAACACACCTGTACCTATTTACACTGCCCTGAATTCACAACACACCTGTACCTATTTGCACTGCCCTGAGACCACAACACACCTGTACCTATTTACACTACCCTGCATCCACAACACACATGTACCTATTTACACTGCCCTGATACCACAACACACCTGTATCTATCTACACTGCCCTGAATCCACAACACACCTGTACATATTTACACTCCCCTGAGACCACAACACACCTGTACCTATTTACACTGCCCTGAGACCACAACACACCTGTACCTATTTACACTCCCCTGAGACCACAACACACCTGTACCTATTTACACTCCCCTGAGACCACAACACACCTGTACCTATTTACACTCCCCTGAGACCACAACACACCTGTACCTATTTACACTCCCCTGAGACCACAACACACCTGTACCTATTTACACTCCCCTGAGACCACAACACACCTGTACCTATTTACACTCCCCTGAGACCACAACACACCTGTACCTATTTACACTCCCCTGAATCCACAACACACCTGTATCTATTTACACTGCCCTGAGATCATAACACACATGTACCTATTTACACTTCCCTGAGACCACAGCACTCCTGTACCTATTTACACTTCCCTGAGACCACAACACACCTGTACCTATGTACACTGCCCTGAATCCACAACACACCTGTACCTACTTACACTCCCCTGAGACCACAACACATCTGTATCTATTTACACTTCCCTGAATCCACAACACACCTGTACCTATTTACACTTCCCTGAGACCACAACACACCTGTACCCATTTACACTTCCCTGAGACCACAGCACTCCTGTACCTACTTACACTTCCCTGAGACCACAACACACCTGTACCTATTTACCCTCCCTTGAATCCACAATGCACCTGTACCTATTTACACTGCCCTGATACCACAACACACATGTACTGTACGTCTACCTATTTACACTGCCTTGAATCCACAATGCACATGTACCTATTTACACTTCCCTGAATCCACAACACACCTATACCTGTTTACACTGGAGTCATATTATTTTTTCAAATCACTGAACTCAGAGAGCAAAGTGATATTGTGGCCAAATGTGAAGAAGAATGATAGAGTCAGTCATATCATAAGTTGTGTTGCACAGTGAAGTAAGACATGCATTGTGTTAACGACAAGAACAGTACTATGCAGGAGTTTGTATTGTTGAACATGTGCTGATATCACCAGCTCCATCGAAAACAGTACTATTTGGGATCCAACCAACAGTACTTCCTAACTTCAACAATTAATAGCACGAATTGGCAAGTTGAGCAATCACTAAAACACATGTGCACATGTGTGTGTCTGCGTGTGTGTGTGTATATATGTGTGTGTATGTGTATGTGTGTATATATATATATATATATGTTTGTGTGTGTGTGTGTGTGTGTGTGTGTGTGTGTGTGTGTGTGCTCATGCTGCAGGGACGGGAACGAATGCATGCTATATGGAGGAGATCAAGAATGTGAAGAGGGTGGAGGGAGAGGATGGTCGTATGTGCATCAACACAGAGTGGGGGGGGTTTGGGGACGACGGCTCGCTGAAGGACATCCAGACAGAGTTTGACGTGGAGGTGGACCGCAAGTCACTCAATCCGGGAGTACACGCGTAAGTCCCCTTTCACAGAAACACAGCACGCCAGCTACCAATATTTGGTTCTCAGATGTGGAATGTTGCGCTCAGTTCCCAGAATGCACCCTTCTCCAGTTTCCTGGATGTTCCTTAAACATTATTGTGGTAAAGAAATTGCAGGAACGGCCTTAGAATGTTATTCAGCGGTGTTATTAAAAACAATGTAAAATAATTTGCATTGTGGGGGGTCATGGATGTTGATTATATCATAAACATTGTCGATGTTGAACAAAACTGCCATTTTAATCCTTTCATTCTGAAAGATATGTCTGACACGTCCTTCATAATGTATTTCATGACTACTATTTTATGATACCTATGAGGGGATGCTGCCAGTACGTTTGTATGTGGCATTCCCTGAACGGTTTTCTGTGACTGAACTTGTTTGGAATTTAACCATAATTTTCTCCAATGTTTCAGAAATGTGTAGTTTCAGCTGGGACTGCATAGGTCTTTCTCGTATATGAATCAAAATAAAACTGCAGTTCATTGCTTTTTGATTTGACTTCTTTGTTTCTGTAAGCAGTTTTTATTTTCTTTAATGTTCATTCAAAGGCATAACATGATTTTGGTGCTGTTATCTTTAATATTTTAAAGGTGCAAAAAATGTAATGATAAAGATAATGCACAGACTTCAGTGGGTTTCATCTCAGCATAATGCTTACCTAACGTCTGAAATTCTTAAGATAGGCTATTCTCACAATGTAGCAGTTTGACTTTATGTATTGTTTATGATATATAGTATGTCACCCATTCTTCAGAATTTGAACTAAACCTTGTTTTTTTGTTTTTTGTTTTTTACTCTTCAATTATGCTGGGGAAATATATTTTGATAGATCAGAGTCTTGTTAAGGGGCATCTTCCAGTGATTAAATGTTTTCTTGAATAGCACTTTTTTGCTATTCCTAACATTCACACATGACTCCCATTACAAAAAGCTAGTTTTGCTAAATAAAGCATATGTTTTAGCTTGAAAAAACTATTTACTAATGTAATAGTAATAGTATTCAAATAACTGAATTGAAAATAAATTACTCATTTTAATAAATTCAATTACTCAATAAAATTGACCTCCGTCAACATAGACGTCAACTCTGTCTGATAAAATAATAAATAATATTTTCTAATTTTACGGCATAGCCTTAGTGAGTAGCCTTTTTGTTTTTCTCAGTTGCTAAGAAGTCTCTTAATGCAAGTAAGAATACACATTTTTAAACCATAATTCTTATTTTGTTTCGATTTAGACGGGAGATGGTGCTGACCTGTTATTTTTGAGACACTTCTGATTTCAATATTATTTCTATAATTTTTCAAAATATAGAAAACTTACCAGAGCACAAGTAACCTTGCTTCCTTCTGTGAAACTATAGGGTGAGCCAGGGGTCCTAAGGATATGGCTCACCCTTTTTATGACTGAATTACATTTTATAGAAATCTCATGATGTTGACAAAATCTGGGACACAGCTTTCAAGAGCCAGTATTTTCATAACAAATATATTTTAAAACAAAGAGGATTATAAGAGTAAATTTTCAAATCTATGTTATCAGTAGGAATTGGTAGTTTTAGGTTTAAAAGGTCAAACACATTTTTAATCGTTTGAAATTGTGAATTCTTGTCTGGGACAAGGGTGTTTCCTGGCCCTCGGTATGGAAGTAAAAAAAATATGTCCATAAATGTAATTAGTCCAAAATAAATGAAGTAAATTATGTTTATTTAGTGCATAAAACACTTACATGTAAATTTTCACTGGAAACTTTTGGATATATATTATACACTGCCTGGCCAAAAAAAAATTTGCACACTCTAATATTTCGTTGGACCGCCTTTAGCTTTGATTATGGCGCGCATTCGTCGTGGCATTGTTTCGACAACCTTATGCAAGTCACAACATTTATTTCCGTCCACAGTTGCATTCATTTTTGGCCGAGATCTTGTATTGACGACGGGAGAGTCGAACCACTCCGTAAAGTCTTTTCCAGCACATCCCAAAGACTTTCAATGGGGTTAAGGTCAGGACTCTGGTGGCCAATTCATGTGTGAAAATGATTCCTCATGCTCCCTGAACCACTCTTTCACAATTTGAGCCCAATGAATCTTGGCATTGTCGTCCTGGAATATGCCCATTGATGGGATAACCTGGTCATTCAGTACATTCAGGTACTCAGCTGACTTCATTTTATTGCTGCATAACGTTGCTGAGCCTAGACCTGACCAATTGAAGCAACCCCAGATCATAACACTGCCTCCAGAGGCTTGTACAGTGGGCACTATGCATGACTGGTGCAACTGCGACTTTTTTTTTGGCCAGGCAGTGTATGTATATACAAATTAAAGGAAAAGCCTGAATACATGAGTAGAGAAACATAATGAATGCCGATGTGGGGGGCATTTTCCTGGCATGGTTTGGGTCCACTTGTCCCCTTAGAGGGAAGGGTCACTGCAAATCAATACAAAGTTTTTCTGAGTGATCAACTTTATCCTCTGATGAAACATTTCTATCCTGATGGGAGTGTTCTCTTCCAGGATGACAATGCCCCCATCCACAGGGCACAAGGGGTCATTGAATGGTTTCATGAAAATTATGTGAATCATCTGCTATGGGCTTCGCAGTCACCTGATCTCAATCCAATGATCACTCTCCACCACCATCATCAAAACACCAAATAAGGGAATATCTTTTGGAAGAATGGTGTCCCATCCCTCCAGTAGTTCCAGAGACTAGAATCTATGCTAGACTAGAGGCCGAATCTATGCACATTTAAGCTGTTCTGGCGGCTCATGGTGGCCCAACACCTTACTAAGACACTTTATGTTGGTTTTTCCTTTTATTTGTCACCCATCTGTATATTACTGTATATACACTACATGGCCAAAAGTATATGGACACCTGCTCATCCAAAATCTCATCCCAAAATCATGGGCATTAATATAGAGTTGGTCCCCATTTGCTGCTATAACAGCCTCCACTCTCCTGGGACGGCTTTCCACTAGATGTTGGAACATTACTGTGTGGATTTGTTTCCATTCAGTCAGAAGACCATTAGTGAGGTTGGGCACTGATGTGGGGCCTGGCTCCTATACACTTTCCTATTGATTCCAGTGGTATTTGATGGGGTTGAGGTCAGGGCTCTGTGCAGGCCAGTAAAGTTCTTCCATACCGATCTTGACAAACCATTTCTATATGGATCTTTATTTGTGCACGGTGGCATTGTCATTCTGAAACAGGAAAGTGCCTTCCCCAAACTGTTGCCTTAAAGTTGGAAACCCAAAATCGTCTGGAATATCATTGAATGCTGTAGTGTTAAGATTTGCCTTTACTGGAACTAAGTAGCCTAGCCAGAACCGTGAAAAACCTCCCCAGACCAAGGGGTGTCCAGATACTTTTGGCCGTACAGTGTATACTGTATATTCTTTATTATGTTATATATTGTTTTTTAAAAATTTTTATATGTTATATATTGTGGCTGTAGAAGACATATTTGTGTTATAAAGAAGCGCTGCTGATAGAATGGCTGTGTTTTTTTTGGCTCTTGGCAGGTTTGAGAAGATGATCAGTGGAATGTATCTGGGGGAGGTGGTGCGGCTGGTTCTGATCAAGCTGGCCCAGGAGAAGATGCTTTTTGGGGGGGAGACGTCTGAGGCCCTCCTTACACCGGATAAATTTGAAACCAGATACATTTCTGAAATAGAGGAGTATGTAGGAGACAATGCATTGTTTTTGAGCTGGAATTTTATTTTATTTTTTATATCAGTCTTAACTTAAGACTGATATAAAAATTAACTTAATATTTACATACACTTAGGTTGAAGATATGCGACAAAATATTAAAAATTTAAAGGCACAGTCAACTTAGTTTATGTAAACTTCTGACACACTGGAATTGTGATAGTGAATTAAAAGTGAAATAATCTGTCTGTAAACAATTGTTAGAAAAATTACTTGTGTCATGCACAAAGTAGATGTCCTAACTGACTTGCCAACACTATAGTTTGCTAACATGAAATCTGTGGAGTGGTTAAGAATGAGTTTTAATGACTTCAACCTAAGTGTATGTAAATTTCCGACTTCAACTGTATTATTTTCAGTGTTGTGAATTAAAGAGAGGCAAAAATGACTGATGCGAAGATAACTTTAAAAAAAACAAAAACACCGCATTTATTTTTTAAATGTGTGTTGGGCTAACAGTGCACAGACACCACTCCCTTTTGACTAAAGCCTTAAGCCTTGGTATTTCACATAAAGTCTTCCAATTCCCTCTTTTAAAAGTTTGTGTACACAGAGAAGTATGCACAGTGGTCTGTAGCCTAACTGGTTCTCTCGGCCTGTGCTGTGCTGACCTACAGAGATGCCACTGGACTGGACCGAGCTCTGGAGATTCTGTCGGAGCTGGGGCTGCCGGCTGGACAGGAGGACTGTGAGATTGTACATTTGGTGTGCAGCACCATTTCCACCCGCTCTTCAGAGCTCTGTGCTGCTGCCCTGGCAACCATCGCCAACCGCATCCGTAGCAACCGTGGGCTGGACCATCTGCACACAACTGTGGGGGTGGATGGCACAGTGTACAAGAAGCACCCCAAGTAAGGCCACATACCTGTCCTGGAGTATTGCTAGAATATTCTAGATGTGCATTTTAATAGCTGTGATTAGACGCTGTGTATTCTGAAGCTTAATGTATATGCAGTACAGTCGTTGCCATTAGATACCAAGCAGCGTTTGTGCGGTCACATTGCTCAAACATACAGTGTCTGCTAGCAGCTGTTCGGAAGCAGTGCCTGTGCCTCCCAACTTCAGATGGCGCTCCCGCCCCCTGCAGGTTCAGCCAGAGACTGCACGCTGCCTTGCGCATCCTGGCTCCCAAGTGCGAGATCTCCTTCCTGGTCTCGGAGGACGGAAGCGGGAAGGGAGCTGCCATGGTGACAGCAGTCGCCCAAAGACTAGCCGCGCAGTCGCGACTGCTGGAGGACAGCGAGGGGGAGGACGACGAGGACGAGGACGAGGATGAGGAAGAGGACGAGGAAAACTAACTCTGGAATAATAATCTTATATATTTTTTACAAATATTTATTATAATTCGTCTCCATTATTGAGGTTTCTGGGTTCCTTTGTTTCTGGGCAATGTTTAAAACTTATCCAGTTTTTAAAAAATAATAAAGTCAAGGACATGAAAGTTGTGACTGATGTACTTTCACATGTTTAAATTGTTTGTTGAGATATGTCGCCAATCATCTCAAAAAACTTTGTGTCAATGTTTTATATAAAATGATCCCCTTCGAAATTGGTTCTGGATCCACACTGAGTCCACGTTCTACTTAAAATGGGTGGGGTGGGATGCACTGACCTTGGGACAACAGTCATTTTCAGTGACATTGGACCATTTTTATTTGTTTTATTGTTGTAGGCTAATGCACAGCCTTCACTTTCCCTTAAATTTGAGGGACCGACACCCTTAAAGGTCTTTTAATCATTGAATTGGCAGTGTGGGTAAGCGTGGAAATTGTTGGCTGAATTTCAATATTTCCATTTAATGAACAACCAGTCTGCAAAAAACTTCTCCGGACAAAACAGTTTTTGATATTCAATGCTATAAATGTTTTCATCTCAAATGTACTTTGTTAAATTCAGCTGGTCTCTTTAAATGCTGTATTAACATGATAAATAAGGCTTCAAAGGATAGGGCGCTTAAAGTTACAAGTACCTAGCAGTCCTGGGGAGCTGGGCTGGGACTCATCTTAGTTTGTGCCTTTTGATATGAAAGCACAATTACATATTTACGAAACAAATAAAATGCCAAATGCCAGAAATGAATTTCTAGGGAAATCTGTTTGTCCACTTATACCCCCCACACACACAGACACACACTCATTCACCCCTCTTCCCAGGAAATTAAACCCTATGTACCCTTATGCTTTGATCAGCACTCATTTAGATCGACCTAAAAGCCTTGCGGTTTTTTTTTGGCATAAAGATGTTGAAATCTGCACATAACAGTGAAAGAAACCTATTGGAAAATATATGGTGAAAGTATTATTGCCAAGCAACCAAAATAACATTCCAGCGTGTTGCCTTTCGGCTTCAAGACGGCCAACAAAGCTGAGTTGAATCAGTAAAATGGATGATTGTATGTATTCAGTTGCTGACCATAAGAACTTTATCTCACATCCTAAAGGAACAGTGTATTGTTGTATATGAAAGTCCGATTAGCCTATTTTTTTTTCCAGGAAAATGTGTGAGCGATTAAACGCGTTATTCACGCGTATTACAAAAACCACAGAGATAACTGCATTTTGTCATTAAAAAACCTACAATTGCATGAATGTAAAGTTATGAGAAAATGCAACTAATGCAGCACCTACGCAATAAGACTGTTCAGTTGGTCTATGGTCGGTAGCCAGCCACAAGAGTAAAACAATAATGTGCATACTCCCCCTGCTGGTGGAGGAGTTTTATTTCACCAAGAAGCACTGCAATATTTTATTTACAGTAAACAAAACAAAAACGTCATATGCCATGCGCCTCATACTTGTACTGAAACAACATCGTGAAATTTACATGTTTTAAGCCAGATGTGCTATTTATCTATTTTTTTATTTGTTTTACATGGTGTGGAATTAGTGAAAAACAGCTCGATACTAGTTTCCCTCCAATATTATACAGCTGGTCGAAACTCGCGAGTTACAATGTTGCATTACAGTTTGCATAACTTGGCGAAAAGTGAACTCGTGTCCTTGCTCATACGCGCGTTTCATTCTCCAAGTCGGGAAAATCAAATCCGCAAACACAAAGTTGGGGATAATCGCGATATGCCTTTCCTACGCATGCTCCGTATATTTTAAACTAAGCATTGCTCTTAACAATTTAATATTCCGCCAACATGAAGTCGATGCTCGCGGGTTTTCAATGTAAAACGTAACTTTTCATTAGCACACCAAATAATCAAAGTTACGAGCACGAAAATACGCGATTTATGAAGTATATCTACTTTCATAATATCAATAAGTTCTACTTTCGTTAAGACTGAGTTTGGCCACACCTAGATCCTGTCCTATTTTCACAAAAAAAGAGAGAAGGCTTTTCTTTCTTGTGCATTTGTTTGTGTGCCGGTGAGTACCCGGCTGTGTAACTCGATAGGAGTCCGAGAGAGAAAAGGAATAAGGGAATGTTGGGCAGCTATGGAGCGGAATGCAATCCAGGTAACGCTAATACTCACTTTATATTATTTTATAATAAATCGCTGTAAACGAACACTGGCGCTTGCTTGTTTTACCTGTTGCCAAGAGGAATAAACCGAGTTAATATCGCGATCATTTGTACATTTACTGGCTTTTCTTCATACATATAAAAGTTGTTTAGCATTGTGTCGGATTGATTGTTATCCCGTGTAGCTCGCGAACACTTCTGAAATGTAAACTTCTCTGAATGAGTGGAAACTTTTTTTAAATATCGTTTTTGTGAAACGTCGAAGTCCGTGGGGTGCTAATGACATAGACAGGAAGAAAACGACAGTATTAGCAATGTTAAACTTTTTAATTCGACATTTAATATTTCGATATTTTAAGTTAATGATTAATTTCTTTGTGTGTCGTGTCGACTACCTAGGTCCTCATTCAACCCCCACCCCCACATTACAGATTAGCTAAACACATTTCTGTATTTATGAAACTCTTTTGGTAACGTTAAGATTATATTATTTTCCTAAATCAACGATTTGTATTGCATCATAATGCTTCGATATTGTGAAATATCGGTGATATAACTTAATATTTTTGTATGATGAACAACATAATTTAAAAATGTAGGCTATATCGTTGGTAAGACAACTAGGTGGAGCTTTTGATTTATTATAGAAATGGCCGGCATTTTCTCTTGACGTTTTTAAAGTTTCTTCCTCAGACTCTATGTCTCTTGTGTAATTGGAATAAGAAGGAATATTAATATTGAAAGGAAATCACAGTGTGTTGCACATGAATTTACGATTACCGGGCTAGCAAATTCGTGTAAACAGTTTTGTATTTGCTATGGAATGTGTTTGTTATAGTCTATATTAAAAACTTTAGTAGGCAGAATTTTATATGTAATACATATTTCAATGTGCAACATGTAATGGTTAAAAAACAATGTATAATAATTTTTTATAGGCTAATTCGTAAAATTAACTATACAAATATGATTTTTAAACGTTTGAGTTGGCAGGTTTAATCATTTTGAACATATATTGCTTCAGCCTAAAATTACTAGCATTGTGTCTTTGATCGGTGGAACATTGTGTAAACAATATTTAGAATGATAGAAATCCCAAGGTCAGATATGTTGCTACCTTTTTTATGTGTTCATATTTTTGGTTTCCTGCTGGTGTCTCTTCCTAGTCAACGCACACCTGAGTGCTGCTGCAACACATTTGAGGTGTTATTTAATGCATAATTAAAGCTGTTTTTTGCTTTTTATCACACTGCTCGCGTGCCTAGTTTTGGCCGCTAGTAGGCCCAGTCTTCCTGCACGCGCTTCGCCCAGTGGTTTATGAATAAAGGCTCAGTTTCTCTATGGGGGGAAAAACAGCAAATACATCCTCATACAGAACATTTCACACCACAGCAGCGAGGACAAAATGTACACATATCCCTTTCTGTTGAAAGACCGAGCGATAAGCTTGATCATTTTAATTCGCAAATTAAAATGGTGTTATCAATATTTTTAAATGTAAAGCTAAAACGTGATTTGCTATTAAATCCACGCAAATGGATTTGGTTTGACCAATGGTGTCGAGGCCGATGTGGATTTAGCAAATCTGGACTTTTTTTTTATTGAATAACCGTCTTTTTTAAGAGTGAATGCGTTGGTATCCCCAATGACGCTCACGATTAGTACATCAGCCACGTAGCCTACTTGTTTTTATACACATAGATATTCCATTTTACCAATATGTTGCTCAAAATCGGTTGTGCTTAGAAAAAAAAGTCACTCCTCTGAATCAGTGGAAAATGAAAACAGACTCGCACTGCTATCAGTAATCTACTAAGTAGATTAATACATTGGAATGTGGTTTGGTACATGGTAACACTGAATGGGAATAGGGAGGAATTTTCTTTAATGCAGATGAAAAATAATAAATACTCCCAATCTCTTGGAGTGACTGAATCAAAAAATGGAAGCCGATCACAAAGCTCACTGGAAACTAATTATCCATCCATGGTGAGCTACAGCATTGATGTAAATATTTGTGCGCACCATATTTATAAATGCTAAGGAATGCAGACCTTTGACAGAAACACTGGGTTGAATCAGATTGAATGGGCAATTTCCCAACTTAAATAATGTGTGTCATGTGAAAGAGTATGGTGCATGCCTTTTGCCCTGCAAGCTGGCTCAGTACTTGGGCCTAGGTTAAACCTTGTTATGCACTGTGTGTTCTTCATTTCCATACATTAGAATAACAGTGATGTGGCATAAAAACCTCCCTGCACATGAAGGTTAAAATGCAAGACAAAGATAACCTCAAAAACGGCTTTTCAGACAGCATAAGAATCTTTCAGTAAAATGAGCAGGATAGGATTGAGGGAAGAAAAAAATCAATGAACAATGCATTCTCTGAACCAACCTGATCGCAGCAACCTTCTCTGTTGCACAATTGACTCAATAATTTAAATACTTTTAATGCACTTTGAGGCAAAAACAGCTCTGGCTAGTTTAGTTCAAGACTACAAGGAAGAGAATTCAATTGTTCTGAACTGCTCAGCAGGGGAAAAAACAGCTTGGTTTGCAATTGAGTTGGTCTTTAATAAACCATTGTCAAGTGTTTGTCCAACAGAAGAATACTTTGGCAAAGGTTTATTCTTTGTATTTAACTGGTATGATATCCTGTTTTTAGAACTTAAGGACACAGTGATGTTAAAATTAGGCATTCAGTGTGTTTGCTTGCTTTTCTAAATCTAAAATAAGGCAAATTTAATAGGCTGCCAAATGTATCATTTGTAGGTTTTTCCCTTATTAGCAGGATATGGAATATCTGGTAGCACTCAAGAAAATACAGAAAAAAATATGATTTTTAAAAAGAACTTGAGATTTCATCACTTGTAAGATCTGTACTGCAGCACAGGAAGTGGACCATGACATGCATGACCCTGGAAAGATGACCCCCTCCCATGTATTGTCTCATTTTTGCAGTGGATGGTTGGTCATGTGCCGTGTGAGCTGTTTTGATTATTGGGGTGGGGGATCTCTTTTTTGACTGTGCTCCTTGTCTTTGCTTTGGCCAGTGGTTGGGAGCTCCCTCTTGCCTGCGCGGGTCCTTCGCATTCTATAAGTCCTTCAGCTGCCGCCGGGAAGCGGGCTGCCGAGCGGCCGTTTGGAGGCTGGGCGAGTTCTACTTTGTGCGCTGCGGACCCCAGGAGCCCGTGTGCATCGCCGAGCTGGCCTTGCTGTGGGAGGACCGGGCACAGCGCCACCTGCTGGCCAGCTCCAGGCTCTACTTTCTCCCTGAGGATACCCCGAAAGGCCGGACGGGGGAACACGGAGAGGTGAGTAGGTGGTCAGGTTTGACAGGAGGTGCATTATGGGATTGTTTGCAATCTTAGTTATCCAAATCCTCCTGTGTCTTGCACCTTTGGTGCAAGATTACCTCTCTCGTGCCAGCTGTGACTTGGATTTCATATCCCATAACCTGGCAGGATCATGTTTATTTCTTTATAGACTCTTCTTCTATTTGGTTTTGGTTATATCATCACCTTATTATGCTGTGAAAGAATGTGAACCGGCAAGTATGGATCAAATCCATATGCTGTTCGTAAATGTAGCTTCTGCTGGAAATGGACCTAGGAGTATTATGTCACTGAAGTGTCAAATTAAAAGATCTTCCTGCCTGGGTTTGCAACACAACATTTGGCAAATGTGTTTGAGGGTTTTAGTATTTTATCATATGCTTTCGGACTGTAAAGAAAACTTTTGTTATAAAATCTAACAAGGAAAATTTCTTTAGAGCCCTTCAGCTATACAACTATAGATTTCACAATAGTACAATTTTTTCCCAGTTACATAGACTGTGTACCATTATAAACTGAAAGTTGCTTTTACATCCAGGAATACTTTGAACGGTTTATAATGTGTCACAGATGTGCAGTTTCAGCCAGAATATTTCCATATCATTTTCAAGAATCCTAAATGAATTTTGTTATAAGCAGTGGACTGTTTTTAATTATTTTAAATAGTTTTGCCTCATATAATTTTCAGTGGTGTCTGTTGGAGACTGCAAGTCACATAAATATAATAAAATAAACACATTTCTGAAACTGAAGTTTTGAAGTCTGACTAATTGTTTCTGATGTAGTCATCTACAGAAATGGTCAGGGAAGCCATTTTGTTACCAAAATGTCTGACTTTAATATCGAATGAATAGCTCATTGCGGCTCACAAACTCCCACCAAAATAAAAAGTCACAGGAGAACCACAAAAAAACAAAAAGAAAATTATGACCATTTAAAAATTAAAAATAAAGTATTTTGGATCATTTGTCAATTCATTTAAATTTGATACTGAATTTTCCTGCAAGTTTCAATTTTCCTATGCAAAGTTGCTAAACCCATTCTCTTGCGTATGGCTAAGTAAGTTGTATCAATCAATCAATCCATCAACAGCAGTCAGTCATTTATACCAACCGCACTGCTGGTATTTGGAACTTGCCAAAGCATATCAGTTTAACCCATTCAGCATTTTCTCTTTAAAATGAGAATATGAATATATGAGTAATGAATATATGAATAATATGAGCATTACTGCCAGACCTGGCAAACAACATTCCCAGACTGGCAATTAAAGATGCAATATCACTAAAGCTGTAGTGTGAGTTAACTGCTCATCAAGAGCCAAAATATACATTCTGAATGCATGCAGACTACGTCCATACCAAGCCATGAAAAGGCTCAGTTCCTCCGAGTTTGAGGAGCGGAGAGATCTGGCTGGGGTGTAGGGTTTGAAGAACGATTGGAGGTACGGCGGAGCTGTTTCATTAACCACTCTGTGGGCTGTAGGCAGGCAGCCACAGAAGTGAGATGAGGAGGGGTGTGGTACGAGCATGTTTGGGCGGTTTGTTCACAAGTTGCAAGGCTGCATTCTGTATTGTGCTTAATAGTGTAAAACATGGGCAGGACCACAAGCTGGTCTTCAATTAAAATGGATTGGAAATGCAGCCCGTGTAAATTATACTATTAGCTATCTATGTAGTTAATTGTGTATCTAGCTGTAAAACAAGGGGAAATGGATACAATATTATATGCTGACATTTCTGCAATTCTGTAGCAGAATATAGAGTCTTTGTCTATATTGGCTGCAGACACCCTTTAAAAGAATGTAAATGTAGTGATACAGGTACTTACTCAGGTTGTTCTTTGGGTGTGTATGGGAAGTAGTCTACGTAAATGAATCCCTTTTTGCAATCAAAGACCTCGGTTGTATTGATGTTCATTTGTGCAGAACACGCTATATTTCTCTTTTCGCGTTTAATTTTGACATTTGTTCAGTAGCTCTGAATGCATGACTGTTGCTTGCCTGACAAGCTACATTTGTTCTCATTTAGTCACATTTAGGTAACAAAATGGTGTCCGTGTCAGAAGTCGCCCGAACTGTGACTGAGCAACTGAAGTACTGTGCCAATCGTGCATTGTGTAACTTTTACCCATTAGTCCCTGTAGCAAGACCCAATGACATGACTTTTAATCATTAGAAAATAAAAAAATTTTCAAACCAGATAAATATAGTGCTCTGGGAAATCCTAATGTATTCATTCTTTTCACCAACAGAGAGAAACGCGTAAAAAATTGGCAACATACACTACCATTCAAAAGTTTGGAATCACTGAAACATTTTTATGTTTTAGAAATAAATTGATACTTTTTTCTTTACCAAGGTAGCATTAAAATGGTCAAAAAATACAGTCAAGACATTGATAATGTTACAAACTACTATTTCATTCTATTTTTACTTTAGCAATTGTAGACATTTTTACACATAGCCCCCCCTCCATTTTAGGGGACCAAAAGTAATTGGACAAATTAACATAACATATTTAATATTTGGTTGCATATTCTTTGCATGCCATGACTTCATGATGTCTGTCACCCAACAACACCAAAAGACTCTTGATATCTTATTTTCAGGTACTCTTACAAGCGATACTATAACCTCTCAGCATTTGAATGGATCTCTATGGGAATTATGCGGTGGGACTAGATTAAGCTCTAAATTACACTGGAATAGTATGGAACACATGGTTGGCTGAATGGCTGTAAGTCATCCAGGGTGTGACGTATCAAACAAGCCTCAAACCATCAATCCTCTGCCATATATTCAATAGATATGGATGGATCATTCAAAGGGTTGTTCTCCTGACTTATAAATGAGTCAGGAGAAACAACCCTTTAAATGATCCATCCATATCTACTGCATGTCTGGCAGCAGAGTGATGGTTTGAGGCTCGTTTGATACCTCAGACACTTGATGACTTACAGCCATTTAGCCAACCATGTGTGCCATTCTATTCCTGTGTAATTTACAGCTTAACCTAGTCCCACCCCCCAATTCCCATGGAGATCCATTAAAATGCAGAGAGGTTATAGTATCACTTGTAAGAGTACCTGAAAATAAGATATCAAGAGTATGATGACTTTATTTGTACTTTTGGTGCCCTTTTGGTGGGGGGGGGGGGGTAAAAATGGCTACAATTGCTAAAGTTGAAATAGAAATAGTAGTTTGTATTGTAACATTATCAATGTCTTCACAGTATTTTTTGATCAATTTAATGCTACCTTGGTGAATAAAATCAATAAAAACATAAAAAAGAAATTGATTCCAAACTTTTGAATGGTAGTGTATTTCAGTTGGCAACTCTATTAGTACAAAAACAGAAGGGAAGGCAGAAGAATGACATAAATCCGCTTATTAACATTTGTTTATCATTAAATGTTGTTGGCTTTTTTTTTAAAACAAGTTAAAATAATCATACTGAAGCCCAATGAAATGCTGCTTGTATGCGTGTATTTATTTGGTAAATGTGCTTATTCATTGTTACACAGCATTCTGGGTTATTGTGAGAACAGAACAGTGGGACTGAAAGTCCTTGGATTGCTTTAATCTTGAGGAGGTGGTTTAATGCGGCTCTTGGAATGGTGAATTGTGCAACTAGAAAAGAGTGTGGACTTGTGAAAGGGGAGGGATGGACTGATGACCCTGGAGGTCATAGGTGAGCACGGTAGGCCGGGGAGGAGGGAGCGATGAGGGTTTGGTGGTATGGAGTGGCTTGTGTGGAAATACCAAACGTCAGGATCAGTTGTTTGAAACGCTTTCAGGTTGCAGCTGAGGGCCACTAGGGGGAGACACAGGAACATGAACGGCTACGAGTATTCGTGAGGTTGAAGGAAGGCAATGTTTCCACTGACAGTCGATCAAATTGTGTTGTTTCTGTCATTTTAGGGCAGTGAGGTGTTAATTTTGTCAGATAACAACTTGCATATTTTGGGGGAGTTCTAGCCCATCAGTTTGTAGTAAACAGAAGCTGCCAGTCATGCACACTTTGGTAACTAGATAACTTTGCATAGAAATGTGGGGAGAAAATGGCCGCTACAGTAAATTGACCAGAGGGAGATTCTCAAACTGCAATATCATTATAACATTTGTGTGTATTAGGTAGAAGTGAATGCAGTGGCTGATTCAAAGCTGTCTTTACTAAGTGTTTCCTGGCTGTTCTCATTTGTTTTGAGCAGTGAGTGTAAGTGTATTTTCCACGTAATGTGTGCCGATTCAATACCCGCTTATTACTGGTAGGTTCATATATGGCATATATATATATATAATGTTCTCATTCTGAAATAATGAAGCTAAGAGTATTCAAATAATACCCAAGAGCATAAAGATATGCAGATACATCCTTGTGATGGATGTTTTGGATGCACTGCTGGTGTATCAATCACTTCCCAATGGGCCTCTAAAGTAGCAGTAGCATGTCCCTTTTCTGCAGTTGATTGTTTCTGTCTTAGCTGCCTGCTGGTGTTATTTCTCCTCCGTATGTTAACGACAGAAAGCCTGGCGAGTCTCCTCTGCTGCAGTCATCAGAGAACAGCGTTTGTAATTTATCACAGATGCCAGTAGATGTTCTAAGTTTAGACGCAGATGTGCTTGAGTAACAGATGACTGTCGTTAGCGATTTCCTGCTCTTCGCGCTCCACGTCAGTTGAAAGCAAGAGATAAAATATCAAAATATTTCAATATGCAGATGAAACATTTAGATATTTGTCTGTGGCGTGTTCTTCGTTCGTAATCTAAACGGACCTCAAAGGGTCCGTCTTCCCACCATTTGGTAGTTTGTCCATATGATTGAAAAGCAAGTTTTCATAAAACTGTTAATTTTTGATTTTGGGGGGTGCTTCCCTTTTTGCATCGGTCCTGGTACCTTCATAAGACTATAGTTTTCATTGTGGGCAGAGGGAGGGGGTAGGGAGGGATTTGGGGAGCGTAATGAGCATAATAACCTGCATTGCTTCAGTAAATATCCAGCTGTATAAATGGTTTGTGTGGCAAAGAATGTTAACTGTGCATGTTTCTCTGGCTACGAGCGTCTGCTAAATGGCTTAAATATAAAAATGTGAACCTTCATTACTCAGATTTTCATTAATGCAGGGTCTTGTCTTTTTCCCCCCAACTTGACGATAAAAGTGCGAGGGGCTGTTTAAGTCTCTCCTCTTTCATAAGTTACTTCAAGGGGCCAAGACTGGGCTTTCGTTTTGAAGCTCACTTCCTGGTTGGGCTGGGAGCGGCAATTGTGCCGTTGCTCACTAGCGCCACTGCGATTGGCTCCAGTATAGGTCTTTCACCATGTAAGTCAATGGCAGCAATGTGGTCAAAATACTCAGTCAATAAATTTTTCCCACAAAAAAATTTAATTGCAATAGGTGCCTGTCCTTCATCTAATGCCTCTGCATGTGCAGATTCTTTTAAATATTGTGTCGTTTGGACGGGGTATTAACATTTGTTCAGGACCAATCAGAGGGACAGGTTGAATCCTCTACAGCTCCACGGAGCAGGTGCAGTTTGTACAAACGGGCGGCGAAAAAGACATCCAGAGCTTCAATTCAGTTTTTATGAGACCGTGGAAAGGCAATGAGTGACGTCACAGTGGCTTTGTCCATATTTTTATACAGTCTATGGTGCATTTTCACACTGACTCACTAAGAATGGAACGTGAAAAGCACACTGGGATTAGTGATCTCTTGCCCTCCTGCCATTGTTGGACAGTGCATGTGCCTCTGTTTGTAGTGAGCTTTGGCAGCCTGAGGCGAAGGCGTATCATAATCACCAAGAAGGCGTGGGTGAAGGAGGCAGTGGGCGTGTCTGGAACACAAAGCAGACGTTGAAGGAGAATAGCTGCCCACCGAGCCTAGGCGAGCTTGATCCGTCACTGTTTCGTCATCCGTGTTTAAGAATTCCTCCAGTGTGTGTTTAAGCAGGACTTCTTCTGCATGCGCATTTCTGCTGTTTTTAACAGCCGTCGACAGTCTTAAAATCACTGGCGGGTTGCTGGGTGGCTCATTGGGTTAAGGCACGGGCACGGCGCTGTGGTGCATGGATGAGCCCCATGGTCTTGGATCAGATCTGGACAGTACCAGTGCCGACTGTAGCTCCATAGAGTGACGTACAATTTTCTGCGGTTGCACGTAGCTAATCAGATATTGTGGGCGCGCACATTTTTAATAAAAAAAAATAATTAAAACAAATCCTTAAATAAATAAAGTTAAATAAAAAAATTTATTTATTTATTTTTATTCATTCATATGATATCATTATTTATTTTTCATAAAGTTCAAACTGGCATCAGGGTCTAAATCATTTGGTCGGTTGTGGGTTTGTTTGTTTTTCTCCAGGACGAAGTTCTGGCGGTGTCGAAGAAGATAGTGATCCGGGTAGAGGACCTGGTGAATTGGACCTGCCCGGAACCTTCCGGCTGGAAAAGAAGCGGCCAAAAGCTCAAAGGGACGGACGACTGGAACAGAGCCGCGCCGGTGGCCGCGACCTCCGACCCCGCTGAGCAGAAGGCCGAGAGTGAGTGTGCCGTGGGCAGCTTTAGGGCGTGGCGCTGTTTACGGGCGGGGCCCTGACTGTTATTCCGTTCCCTCCAGGTGTGGGACCAGCGGAGCGGCAGAGGGTGAAGGTGCTGAGCTACCTGCAGTACTGTCGCTACCGGTCCCTACAGAGGCGTGTCCAGGACCGATCCGCTCTCCCCAGCCTGCAGGACCCACACCTGCTGGCGCTGGGAGGCATTCGGATGGCTCACCACAACACCCTGGTGCTCTACTGCAGGGACACTTTTATCCACCCCACCCTGGAGAACAACTGCAGCGTGTGGACCCAGCTGGGTCAGTATCACATTTCTATTCAAAATGAGTATTTAACCCTTTGAAGAGTATGTTTTCTACGTCAGTGCTCTAGAACATCATTGCTTTCCATTACCAGTAGTGATTGTTACATCAGCATTAGAATGTTCAGTTAAGAACATTCTAATCACATATTTGTGATCTTGCACCTTAAAGCAGGGGTCCTCAATCCTATCAGCCACTAGAGTCTTTGCTAAGGACCTGATAGAATCAGGTGCGTTACTGCTTGGTTGAAACAAAAGCCTGCACCCAGCTTTTTCTGGATAAGATTGAGGACCCCTGCCTTAAAAGGTTAATTGAAAAGTAGCTCTAAAGTCTCAACCCTGGTCCTGGAGTACCCCAGTGTTTTCGTTCCAATCACAATTGCAATATCAGAATTTTAACAAGCTGTTCATTTTTCTTAATTAGGTGTTTTTAATGTTTAGAGGGATTATTTACCCTCTTAAGCCACATTATGTTAGCAATAGTTATGCATGCCATGAAGAATAAAAGTCCAATATTCACATTGTGCTGTAATGTTAACAATTAAAAAGGTAAAAAATAATGTTTTAACTGATCAAATTAAAGACTGAGGTGAATCAATAGGCTCATAATTGGTGAAATTGTGGACACATGGCCACGAAAACTAAGTTTGGTAAATAATGAAGAATTCAAAGACCAAGCAAATGATAACGAGCCAAACCAGCATTGTGTTAACAAGTTTAAGGCAAAAATTATGAAGGTTGTTACCTTATTTGTAATTGTCTGCAATAAAATACAATAAGCATAATGAACATGGGAATTGTATTCTTCATGCATAGCTATTGCTAACATAATGTGGCTTAAGAGGGTAAATAACCCATCTAAACATTAAAAACACCTCCTTAAGAAAAATGAACACCTTAACAATGAACAAATTCTGGTATTGCAATTGTGGTTGGAACGAAAACCAGCATACACTGGGGTACTCCAGGACCAGGGTTGAGAACAACTGCTCTAAAGTATATTTTCTGAAAAATGGCCTTGGATAAGTAGTATTTTGTATATTTTTACAGATTTAGGATCTTTATCTTCTTTATTTATTTTTATTTTTTTATGTTTTATTTTAAAAATATTTATTTTTAGGTTGTAAGGATTTGTTTTGTAAACCCCCTGTTGCTGTCTTTATTCTGTTTTTATTGATCCCATGGGGGTACTTGTATTTACTCCACTGAATAGCTATAACACGGTCTGCCAGGATAACTCTTAGTGAACTGTACTGAGAGCAGAAAAGCGTGTGATATCCACGCTGGAAGGAAGTGAAGAAAGTGGGTAAAATTCTGTAGGCCAGCAGAAGCCCTGCTTGGCGTTTTTGAAGTCCATTATCTCTACAAATGGAACTACAATCATCTCTACAAATATAACAACCGTTTTCTCTATGAATGTAACAGTAACCATCATCAACTAATCTAAATCTAATCTGACTATGCAAAAATAAAGTAAAGAAGTAAATCAAGTAAAATAGTAAAAGAAAAAAAAGAAAACCCGTACTGTTAAATACAATGAGACATGTTGATGCATTTTTAAATGTAACAGCAGCTGGCTACTGATAATTTGGTAGTTAAATCAGAGATACTAGGTGATTGCATTGTACATCCCCCTTGGTTAAGCCTAGTAATTTGATCAACTTTAATCTGATCATTTTGTCTGTCCCCTGTATAAGTGAGTGGCGGTACAAACGCCACAACGTGTCACTGGGCTAGAGCTGCAACTGGATAGGACCTTCTGGTAAACAGATTGTCTGTTTAATACAAGAGGGAACACATTGGGACTGTGCGGGGGTGATTTTATATGCGTAATTAAATAGAATTGTACAAATGGAATGGTAACAATTTAATATACTTATATAACTTTATATAGTTCACATAGTATACACATAAATTGTTTTATAATGTAAATTTACTTTATACATTTTTAAAAGTTACATTTCTAGAGCTTTTTAGCTTTATCGGACAGCACAGGACAGACAGATGGGAAGAATGTGAGCGAGAGAGAGGGAAAGAAATGGGTCAAAGGTCGTGCAGCCGGATTTGAACCGCCAACGTCGCAGCTCGCAATGAGCTCTTACAGGCTACACCATTGAGACACCCCTATTGACTTCATAATTTAATTGGATTTTTGAAATGTTGAAGTACATGTTTGTGCATATGTGATGTTTTGTCAGTTAAAAACCAGCATCGCTCAATGTTTTAGGGGAGGTATTTCTTGCTGTTGGGTAAAACTAAAATGCAAATCCTAAATTGAAGAATGACTTATGACTTGTGGATGCCGCCTGTGATTGGTGGAGAGTGACTGTTCTTTACTGGCCTTCTATTCTGTTCAAACTTCCGTCCGATTCTATCACAGGATGCACATCTCTCAGCCTGAAGGGAAGGCCTCGCAAGAGGAGAGGCAGAGATGGAAAGGGGATGGACAGGCCGCCTCTCAACCAATCAGAGTCCTGGATAGAGAGAATGAAGGTACACTTTTCTGTGTGATTTTCATGCGTGTTAAATTTTCATTAAAGAAAAGCGAGTCCATCAGCTCTAAATGATATTTGGATGTAAAAAAGCCAGTATCACTGAATAGCTGTGATGTGGGACCTAATGTCTATACTCAAATATCCATTGTTTTTAAGTTTGGCACTTGTGTTAAGTCTAGAGATTGTCTGTTTGTTTGAAATTCTATAGGTGAGGTGGACTTCTCAAAAATGTCTGCTGTCAAGCAGGTGAGGAGGGTGTTGATGGCATTTCATTGTGAAAGTTGGGTGTCAGTGTATTCCAGCTTGTCACAAATAGCATAACTTGAAGGACTAGGGCTGTTTGTAGATGGCAGACATAATGTAAGCTTGTACACAAAGCTAAACACAACTAGAACCTCTACCACATAGACCAGGAAAACCATAATTAAAATAAGTAAATTAATTGGCTACTGGGTTTTCTGTTGTTATAATTTCTAGCTACATTATTATTCTAGCTACTACTAGCTATTATTATATTTAACTATAAAGTATATTTTGATGTTGTTCATTGCATCATTGCCATAGCGTCAGCTGCATTTCATTGTTATACCAAGTAACAAAAAAAAGAATTTAAAGAAAGAAATAAATAAATAAAAGAATTCCAGATTGTTCTGATGCATGAGGATGGGCTTTTGAAGCGATTGAGTCATCTCCGGAAGCTTCTTGTTCTTATCTCGGCTTGGGCTGCCAGAGTCCTCCTCAGAGGACTCTTCATCTCATCTCACACTGTCCTCATCAGTGTACGACCGAGCGCCAGTGATCGGTTACATCAGACAGTGTTTCCCTCTCTGGTTAAAATGAAAGGCAATATTGCTGGGAGTCCAGCCAGTCAGACAGTGGAATGGAGCCAGTTGTATTTATATATTCTTGCACTGCGTTTTACCAACAATAACAGGATGTTAGGCGACTGAAAAACAATAATTGCTGCTTGTGATATTTCTGTGTAGAAGCTGTAAAGGTTTTTGAACAACTCATTTTATTTAAACCCATTAACAATTTCCTCACCACTCAAAGTGCTTATTATGCATGACCTTGCTGTTACCAGATTGACCGGTTTGCTACTATAGCTAGCCTACTGGCTAAATGCCCACCTACATTAGTCCTTTTAGTTGAACAAAATGGAGGCCAACAGTATGATGGCGTCTGTGACTTTGGGAGCCGATTATGTGATGCCATCACATCAGATTTGTTTAGAATAGCTAAAATAAACGTTTCCCCGGCATCCTGTCTATTTAGCAGTTCACTCGAAGTAGGCCAATGTCAGTTACCTCATTGTTTGTCTATTGCAGGTTTTTCCAACTGTTAGAAAAGTGTTTGAATAGAATAACTTCCCCTTTCTGGAGAGTGTTCTCCGTCATGTTTGTGCATCATGGCTGCTCGGTGATGTAATGTCAACATTACGAGCAGAGCTGTTGGACTGACGACCTGAATTAAACCCAACAATGACGCTTCACATAATGGCCTCATTTAATTTCCATGTGTATTTACCACAGTACAGCAATGAAATGCATCCAAGTTTCCACATCAAATTGCTAGGTTGAAATGAAAAGCAGAACCATGAAGCATATAAATGCGGTGCTATTGTGATTCCACCTGGCATAAATGTGCATCCAAAATGCAATATGTCGTATCCCTGTGCGCTGAACGCGCACCATAGTTATGTTCCGTCTGAAATATCCTGACCGTGGGTCCATCTGCCCCCCCAGGAGAACGTGATGGGCAGCGTGGAGGTACCGTGGGAGGGGGGCTGGCTTCCCCATCCAGAGGAACAGCCCTTCATTGACCAACTCTACGCCTTTATGGAGCGGAGGGGATCGCCCATCAGCAAGGTCCCAAACCTGGGCTTCAAGAAGAGTGAGTGCCCTTGCGCTGGCTTCAACACAGCTTCCCATAATCACAGTCCCTGTGCTGGCTTCAACACAGCTTCCCATAATCACAGCCCCTGTGCTGGCTTCAACACAGCTTCCCATAATCACAGCCCCTGTGCTGGCTTCAACACAGCTTCCCATAATCACAGCCCCTGTGCTGGCTTCAACACAGCTTCCCATAATCACAGTCCCTGTGCTGGCTTCAACACAGCTTCCCATAATCACAGCCCCTGTGCTGGCTTCAACACAGCTTCCCATAATCACAGTCCCTGTGCTGGCTTCAACACAGCTTCCCATAATCACAGTCCCTGTGCTGGCTTCAACACAGCTTCCCATAATCACAGTCCCTGTGCTGGCTTCAACACAGCTTCCCATAATCACAGCCCCTGTGCTGGCTTCAACACAGCTTCTCATAATCATAGCCCATGTGCTGGCTTCAACACAGCTTCTCATAATCACAGCCCCTGTGCTGGCTTCAACATAGCTTCTCATAATCACAGCCCCTGTGCTGGCTTCAACATAGCTTCTCACAATCACAGCCCCTGTGCTGGCTTCAAAATAGCTTCTCATAATCACAGCCCCTGTGCTGGCTTCAACACAGCTTCTTGTAATCACAGCCCCTGTGCTGGCTTCAACACAGCTTCTTATAATCACAGCCCCTGCGCTGGCTTCAACACAGCTTCTCATAATCATAGCACCACCTTCAGACTGGCCTCATCCTGTGCATGACTGTGAAAGATACAAAAATGAACGATGACCCCAGTCCTGGAACACATAAAGAGGAGTTTATCTTTGAATGCGAATCAACATTATGATATTTTGCATTAAAAAAACCCATAATGCCCCACTGAGCTCTGACAGTATTAACAGTGTCGTACTGATGTTCCTACAGTCGATCTTTTCCTCCTGTTCTCTGTGGTGAAAAGGCTGGGAGGTTATGAAAGGGTGAGTATTAAACCGAAAGACATTTTTAAAAAGCTTGCCTGTTTCAGTGCGCATGAATTGGACTTTAAATTGGTTTGGCGCTCCTGATGTGGGTGTGAAAGTGTTTGGTGGTGAATGGGCATCTTTCCCTATGCTTGTGAATGTTTGATGTTCCTGACTGAGTGTTCCTGTGAATGTGCCCTGCTGTTAATAGTCTCCTTGGTTGTCTGTTGAATATTGGTGATGATATTTGACTCATTAATATAACAGAGTTTTTTATGTTGGTTGGTATTTGGTAAGTGATTGTTGACTGTATTACACACACACACTTGTCAATGTCTTGGCTTAGTGGCGGGGATTGATTGTATTGGTTATTATACAACAGTGAGATCCAACCGAGTAATGTGATTGGCCGAGGCACGTTCCACCAGTGCCGATATTCAGCGATAACAGCACTCAAATTGCTTCACGGCGGTGCCCAGCGGCTGTGCGCGATGGCTGTTTGTTGTCATGTTGCATGGCAACAGGAAATATATTTGTTGGCGGAGCCGAAATAAATCGTACGATCTAATCAAAAGTTAATGTTTCAATATTTTTTCAATTATTAGAAATGTGTTTTTAACATTTATGGTAGCACTGTTGTATAAAAACATTAGATCGCTCGAGGTTTGTGTGTTGTTGCAGGATATCACGGCTAACGACTACTTCGCAGTCTGTGCTTTATCGTTGATAACACGAAACAACACACGAAACTCGAGTGAGCTGATGCTTAAGTATTATCCGTACGAATGTTTCGGTTTTGGTTAGCGAAGGTTTGATGGTTTTGACTGCTTGTCCCTGCAGGTGACCTCAGACCGGCTGTGGAAGCAGGTGTATAACGAGCTGGGAGGAAGTCCAGGGAGTACCAGTGCTGCTACCTGCACCAGGAGGCACTACGAGAAGTGAGTCCTCCCGCCAAACCGGGGTCCCCAGTCAATGGGGTCAGTAAAGATCCAGTGACACCTACTGCAAAGTGTCTGGCGGTTCCCCATTGTCCCGGCAAAATTCCCAATTTTTTCATCTCCTGGGTAATCTGTTCCCTCTCCACCTCAGCTGATGTGTGGTCCGGTACTATGGCTGTATTCTGCTGTGACCCCAATATTAATCTCCTCTTGTGTCTGCAGTGTTGATCCCCTGTGCCTCTATTTCTCAATCCCCCGAACCCCCCGTGCCCCCCGTTTCTCCGATGTGCCCCTCCCCCCGAACCCCCATGCTAACCTACCTCATCGCTCCTGCAGGCTGATGCTGTCTTATGAGCAGCATCTGACGGGTGGAGGGGCGGAGCTTTCCCAACCTCAGCTGCCTGCGATGGCCAATAGGAGCAAGGAGCTGCAGAAGGGGAACGTCGCGGAGGCCGATCCGAAGGAGAAGGCGAACAGCCCAAACGGGCCGACGGGCCAGGTGTGTTTTACAGCCTCTCCACGCTGCCGGCTGGAATGTGCCGTGTGACGTGCCTCGCTCGCGCTTTTCCTCCAGCGTACTTCTCCAGACTGTGTACTGTTTACTGTACACTGTTTAGTACACGACTTGCAGTATGCAAGGGCTGTGTCTGAATCAGAGCCCTATCTATTGCGCCCTGGCTCCTGCGTACAGTGCACTGGCAGAAGTGTGCCGTTTAATGTGCACTGCTTAGCACGCGACGTGCAGTACGTGAAAAATAATCAGTCATACTGTTTTCCAACCGTACTGTGGAAGTGTCGCAAGACGTCCCACCCTTGTGCGGCCATGTCACGTGTTGTTTTTGTCGTATTTGAAGGAAAACGTCAGCGAAGCTGCACCTAATTTCTGCACGTCATATTTATGCAACCAAAATGTTTGTGTACTTCCTGAAAACTGTGCTCCCGAATGTACTCCGAAATATATACTCCGAATATAACCCCGAAAGTAAGTGTATCATACGGGGGTTTAAGGTATACTAAATTCAGAGAAAGTTTTGCCTACTTAACAACTTTTTCGTCCTGTCTACTCAACAAGCATACCTAATAGTATGGAAGGGTGCTGATTCGGACACAGCCCTGGTGTATGCTCAGGTATTTTTCACTGTCAGCGAGTGAAATACCCTCATTGGTTTGGAAATGGCTTGTGTGCAGCAGTGGATTCTGGGTAAACGTGGCCTTTGTTTGCAGGTGGCCCCAGGGACGAAGGCGGTGAGGAAGAGGGGCAGGCCCCCGAGCAGACGCAACTCTAAAGCCGCCGCAAAAGCGTCCAGTGCAGCAGCCACGTCTCCGCAGAGCACGCCCTCCGCCGTTCCCACACCGCTTACAGTCGCTCACCAGGAGGGGGCGCCCCAGCCGCTGTCCGTGTTCCAGGAACTGAACTTCGGCAACCTGACGCCGGGCCATTCCCCCGTGGCCCTCCTCAAAAACGGCCTGGGGCCCGGGGCCTGTGAGGACCCTGGGCTGAACCAGCCTCTCGCCTCGCCCGCGCCGCTCCCCCCTCAGCCCAAACTGGAGCCGGAGAACGTGGGCCCCCTCTCTCCGGCCTCGCTCTCGGCCCTCACCAGACTGCACATGAACGGGCCCCTGGGGGCCTTCAGCCTGCCGAAGGGTCTCTGCCCCCTGGACCTGTTCCGGTCGCGCCTGGGTCTGAGCGGTTCGGAGGGGCCCGACTCCGCGGCCCTCCAGCAGCCTTCGGTTCTTCTGTTCCAGCCCAAAGCTGGGGCCCCCGAGGGCCACAGGGCCGCTGGGGACAGACACTCCCTGTTTCCGGGGGGCAGAGGGGACGACAGAGGCCAGAAGGGCCCCTCGGAGCCCGTGGCGGAAACTCAGAGCCGGGAGGGCCGGACCAGGGCCCCCATGCCGCCGCTCCGGATCCTTCCGCTGGACATCGACTGCAGCCTGCAGGTTCGGCAGCTGATGAGGACCCGGCTGGGCTCTTCGCAGCTCAACTCTTTCACTAAGAAGCTGACGGAGGTGCTGGCCCAGGACCTGAGCAAGGCCCGCCAGCCCGCCTGTCCCGCGCCGGCCAGTCAGGAGCAGTCCCTCCCCCTCAACCTGAGCAAGCGCTGCACCGCCAAGAGGCCAGCCGACGAGGCCGACGGCGTGTCCGGCTGCTGGCAGAACGGCGGCTCTCCGCTGGCGGCGAAGCGGGTAATGGCGGAATGGGACGCCTCGGCAGAGCCGGGCCAGCTCCTCAAAAACGGCGTCTGCGGGACTCTTCTCCTGGAGGCCCAGGACCAGCCGGCGGACCTGAGCTGCCCGCGGCGCGCTAGGGCCTCGCTCCGAGAGCAGGCCGGCTGGGGGGCGGGGTCCGAGTGCGGGTCCGGATCTGCCGGGCCGGGTCCGCAGCTGCCATTGGCTAACGGGGGTGATGGAGGCGGGGCCTGGGACAGCCGCTCTGACACTGGAGCAGACAGCAGAGGGCCCGAGTGACAGAAGCTGAAAGCATTAAGGCCGACATGCAGTCCCCTCCTTACACACACACACACACACACACACACACACACACACACACACA
The DNA here is from genome assembly GCA_029718625.1 of Synaphobranchus kaupii. NCBI lineage: Eukaryota > Metazoa > Chordata > Actinopteri > Anguilliformes > Synaphobranchidae > Synaphobranchus > Synaphobranchus kaupii. The sequence continues at coordinate 33,422,068 of CM056385.1, read as the reverse complement.
CACACACACACACACATATATGTACATGTACACACCCACACACGCTCACAGACACCGTAGTTCACATCTACATTTTAACAATATTGTCATATTATCGATGCTGAAAAACGGTTAACTTTACTGTACATATGCTGTCCGACTTTTATACTTGATTCAATTTTAATTTTTTTATATTTAATAATTAAGAAATATCTGCCAATAGTTTAAAAAATCTATTTTGTAATGCCCTTTTCCCATGTAATTGTGTCCTGTTCCAAGAGTTACACTGAATTCACTGTATATATGTGTCCACATGAGTAGTGGGTCCCTGTTTAGTTCAACTCAAGGGACAATTTGTTCTTTAAGAATTCAGATTAAATGCATTAAGATCCAGATATTCAGTTATGCAATTGTATCTTCTGTTGGAAGTCCTAATGGATGTACTTACTCAAATTAGCATAGATTTATCTGCTGTAATGAGGTTTTATTGTAATATGAGCAATTTTAAATTTTAAAATCTCTGAAGTATCCTTGAGGAAATGATAATACACGTACATGCAGTTGGATGTTGCTTAAAGGTATACTATGTTATTTTAATTATTTTCTTTTTTTGCCAGTCAGAGGCTGTCAGAAAGCAAATCCGTTTTATCCCATTGGAAAACATTTTCGCTGCTAGAATTCAAACTGGCATAATTCTTTTTTAAGCATTGATTAGCTACAGCATTGCCTATCAACTTCTCTTTTTAACATGTATGCCAGTGGTGTTCAATCTTATTCAAAAAGGGCTGGTGTAGGTGCAGATTTTTGTTTTAGCCCAGCACTACACCTGATTTAACTAATTGTGGTCTTCAATCAAGACCTTTAAGTAGAATCGGGTGTCGTAGTGCTGTGCAAAAACCTGCACCCACATCGGCCCTTCTCAGATAAGATTGGACACCCCTGATCTATGCAGTTAATTAGCTTGATGCTAGCACGCTAGCTGGTTAAATATTTGACTGTGGGGTTTCAGCTACCAGTCCAATGGCAGATATTCTAAGCGCATGAGACTCGGATCCCACCTGAAGCCTACATTAGTCTTTCCTCAGCAGCGATGATTAATAATAGGCAATACAGCTGCCTTTTAACTAGCCTTTTACCAGGGTTGCTCTGCACCCCCAATACTGCCACTGGTCCCCGTTACTTTGGCTTGCTAACCTGTAATGGGAGTTTCTTTAGAAAGATGAGCATACAACAATTGTCACATACAATTCCTGAATAAAACCCAGGTTTGTAGTGGATTATGCTGAATACCTAAAAGGCAGTTGGAGACTGAAATCTTCTCAGTCTTCAATTGTTAAGTTATCCACCAGTTGTGAGCAATGAATAATGGCAAAGTACAACTTTTGATTCCAGTCTCTCAATGTACCAAAAAAAGGCGTAGTGTACCTTTAAGAGGAAAGTGTTGGGCTATGTTTTCCTATTGGTCCAAAATGCTGGATGAACTGTGCATCTACTGTATCCATTTCCCCTCCCCTTTCAGCCAATCGATTTCCATCGTATTTAAAAAAATGTTTATTTCAATGATGCCAAATTTTCAAATTAACCTGTCTGCTTGCTTTTGATAATCTGTATTGAAATGACACTAACCTAAATGGTCATGAAATGAACAGACTAAGGATTGTGGTGGGGTTTTTTTTTTTGGGGGCAGTTCTGTTCAGACACATGACCTGTGACCCCACTTGTGGTGCTGATCATCATGTGCATGAGGTCCAAGCGAAACACCCTTGAAGTGAACAGTGTTTCTGTGGGGTGGTTTGAGTCCTTCAGCATGATATTACATACCGACCATCAGCAGAACACAGCAAAAATGGTCATTATCAACTGTTTACATATTTAAATATATATTTTTTAAAAACACATACAGTTTCAGTACACAGTCCTGGTGACCTGCTTTTTGAACATCCTCTTAAGTTTTGTATGTTTCCCCCATTTCATAGAAATATTTTAATAGGTATAGCAACTGTTTTTATAAATCATGTTAGTGTTTTGTGTCATCTTAGCATTGTGGTCCGAGATTCATATCTCGTCCTATAAAGATGCAGAATTTAAATTTTCTAGTCTGGTCTGGGCTTTTCTTTTGGTATAGTAATTTCCTGTTGAGTGAACATTTTAAATATTTAAGCCTTATTTAATATTCCTTTTGTAGCCATTAAATGTTTTAAATCATAATTTAAGGTTGTTTACATTCAGTTATGCATGTGACAAAAATATGTAATGTATTTTAAGTGCGTTTTATGCCATGGGCTGTTCACACTATGTAACTGGTACTGTTTCAAATGTTTCAGACCTGGTGTACAGACCTGCAGCTCGCAGAATAGTACTGTTCGTGGGACCAAACATCAGTAGATCTGTGTGCGAGTACTTTCTTGAACTCAAAAAGTAGTTTTTCGAAGTTATTTTAAAAAGTGTTTGCCAGGGGAATTTTAAAAGATTGCTTGTAATGAAATGCCGAAAAGAAATCACACTATACTGTCTTAGATTGATTTATTAACGTACAACAAACAATCAGAGTTTGTATGTTGTGGTATAATGAAATGCTTTTTTCCAGTACTTGAAAAGCTGCCATTCGGTGCAGATCATGGTATTTTGTGGCATCTCTTTAAACCTGTGTGTCAATCGGTTCATATTGCAGACCCACATTCCTGTATAGATGGACTCTGAACTGCATGCATCTCCATTGTGCTGTGTACAAGCCACCATTGCTAAAGCATTATGTAACTCTGGCATGCACATCTCTTTATATTAAGGAATCTGTGATGAAATGTTGAAAGATGGACATTTAACCATGTGTATTAACACTGTATATTTATATTAAAATTTTTATCTGCTGCAGTGTTCCCATCTCGTTTTATAGACCACTTTGAATGCAATTGTGTCCGATCGGTGATTTGTTAAAGGTACGGATTGTAGTTCCCATGTGTGTCCAGAAGGTGGAGCCATAATGTAGTTTATTTTTAGTTCTGCAGGCCACGTGTTTTTTCAGCTTCCTAATTTTGTGAAGGGAGGATTTCTGCCGTTGAAAAAAATGCTGAGGTTGCTTCTGATTTCTGAGAAATTTTAAAACCCCAGTGTGGAGAGCTGTATATTCCGTGGCCAGAAATGACCTCTCAAGTAGTTCTTGCATTTCTTAGGAACAAATGGCTTGATGACAACCTATGTATCAGAACATGGGATGTGTGTTCACCTGCCTTTCAGCTTTCATGTTACATATAGCCAAGGAATTTGAAGGTAGATACCTGGAGGTACCTCTGTTAAACAAAATGGAAGTGTGCTTGCGTTCAGTTTTCATGAAAACAAGTACCTTTTCCGTCTCAAAAATCGAATAATTTTCCAGCATTATGCATACTTCATACTCCTTCAATACAAGCACTGAACGGATGACTTGGGTACATATAAATTAATGCAGTAATGTTAGAGCTGTTGTCATGAAGTCCTGAAATGATGTCCTACTGCTTGGAAATGAAACCCATGCAGCTGCCGTACTGCAGTACAACAGCAGAACTGGTATATCTGGAGTTATGTAAATGACCAGAGACAGGTAGTCAAATGCTGCTCTCCACAGGCTCCATTAAGGCTTGTCTGTTGTGCACTGTCAGTCAAATTTGCAACATCTAGCACTTTGTACAATGATATTTAGTTTTAAAGTAGCAGGACAAAGAGTACAGTGCCCCTCATTTCAGGGTGAATTGGAAGTAAAAAATGTTTTAATTGTGTAATAATTGTAATCATTCTAACCTTAATTTTTGGAGCTGGTTGTTATACGTATATGTTTTTAACTTTTATATTTAATTGTTTTAGGTGGTGACTGAAGAACAGTCTTCCTCACACACACCGCACATGGTCCCACAGAGAGGCGATTGGATTGCCCTGGAGTCTAAACAAAGGTAGCCGTGAGGAAATGAGCGCATTCCAGCGCTCGCCTGGAGCTCAGGCTCATTGTGAAAATCTCACAACACAATGAAAAGGTAAAGAAAGGAGGGAAATGGCCACAGAATGGCTCACAAAGCCTCACACAGGCTCACAAACCTCAGCTCGCTTTGTGTCACGTTGTGATCAGGACGGACAGTGGAAGGCATTTTGACCCTTTTTCCTTGATGTTTTGGCCTCGTCAAAAATGTCAATTTTTTTCCCCTCAGACTTTCGTCACTTAAACATTGATCATGCATACATGTGTGTGGTGTGCTTATTTTGAAATTCACAGATTCAGTCTTTAGTGCTCACAAATATGCATTAATATAACAGCTTCTGTGAAGTTGTCAGTGTTGACACCAGAAGTTCTTAAAAGTTCTGAAATGTATTCCCAGAATATGCTCTAAATAAACTCAAAAAAAGTTTGGAAACGTTATTTCGGTCGATTATTCCTCCCCTTTAATAATGCCAATTGGTATTATATTTTATATCGCTGGAAAGCCTGATTAGTTACCTTTACAACGAGGTACAACTTGTAAGGATCATGCATTCGTGGAATGAGCAACACAGCTAACCGTGTGGGTAGCGGCCCAAAAAAATGTGCCAAAATCCCCTGCAATATTCTTCTGTTGGTATTCACTCTCGTTTTGAGTTGCTTGGTGGATTGGATGATTGCACTCTCCCACAGTAATAAGGAAAAAACAACACATATTGGCCATTTTTACACTTTATTCATTTTTCACTGTCAGGGACCTCAGTAGCGTGTGGAAGATCCATACGCAGTCACAACAGCTTGGCACCTCCTCATGCTGGTCACCAGCCTGGTCACACACTGCTGTGGGATGGCATCCCATTCCTCAACCAGGATTTGCCGCAAGTCAGCCAACATGGTTGCGTTGGTCACTCTGGCACGTACAGCACGCCCAAGCTGATCCCACAGGTGTTCAATTGGGTTGAGGTCTGGACTCACGGCAGGCCATTCCATCCTCTCCACTCCCAAATTCTGGAGGTACTCTGTGATGATCCTGGCTCTGTGGGGGCGAGCGTTGTCATCCTGGAGGATGGAGTTAGGTCCCAGATTCTGGAGATATGGGATCGCCACTGGCTCCAGAATCTCATTCCGATATCTCACTGCATTGAGATTGCCTTCAATGATGACAAGTTCTGTTTTGCCTGTGAGAGAGATACCGCCCCACACCATGACACTGCCCCCATTGAAAGGTGTCACGCAATCTGTGCAGCAATCTGCATAGCGTTCTCCACGCCGTCTCCATACTTTGATCCTGCCATCCAGCTTCCGCAGACAGAACCTTGATTCATCACTGAACATGACGTTGCCCCACATTCTTAGGTTCCATGCACACAAGTGCTGTCAATTAGGTGCCAATCAGGTGCCAGTCACACACCTGTGACTGGCATGCACCTGCCAGCACTTGAAGCTCAAAACGAGAGTGAATACCAACAGAAGAATATTGCTGGGGATTTTGGCACATTTTTTTGGGCCGCTACCCACACGGTTAGCTGTGTTGCTCATTCCACGAATGCATGATCCTTACAAGTTGTACCTCGTTGTAAAGGTGACTAATCAGGCTTTCCAACAATATAAAATACAATACCAATTGGTATTAGTAAAGGGGAGGAATAATCGACCGAAATAACGTTTCCGAACTTTTTTTGAGGAGTTTAGAACTGATAAAATCTGCTTCTGGTCAGATGACTTAGACAGTGACTATAACACTACAGACCAATAAAAGCATTGCCACTATGTTCTAATTTCACCAATATTAAATTTGTGGTGTCAATAAAGGACACAAAATTAGTTCTAATCTGTTTCTTATACCCAATTTCCTTTACGTTAAATATGGTGGGGAAAAAAACATTTAAAATGTTAAAACATAAAATCTTTTTCTGACCTGTTTTTAACAATGTCCACTGCAGTTATTTAGTTATTGGTGCAAATCAACCACCTACTTGGTTTCCTTGGCAGCCGAGCCCTGCATGGTTCTGTTTGAGGACTACTAGACAGCAGATTTGGGTGCTTTTTGGATACAGATTTGGCTGCTTTGGGACAGATTTGGGTGCTTTTGGACACTGATTTGTGTCTTTTGGGACAGATTTTGGTATTTTGGGACAATTTGGGTTCTTTGGGACACAGATTTGGGTGGTTTGGGACAAAGCTTTTGGTGCTTTTGGACAGATTTGTGTGCGTCTTTTTTGCCGCCCGTTTGTACGAACTGCGCCTGCTCTGTGGAGCCGAAGATAACTCAACCTGTCTCTCTGATTGTTCCTGAACAAATGTTAATACCCTGTCCAAACTACACAATATTTAAAAAAAATCAGCACATGCAGAGGCATTAGATGAAGGAAAGGCACCTATTGCAATGACATTTTTTGTGGGAGTATTTTGACCACATTGCTGCCATTGACTTGCATGGTGAAAGACCTATACTGGAGCCAATCGCAGTGGCGCTAGTGAGCAACGGCACAATTGCCTCTCCCAGCCCAACCAGGAAGTGAGCTTCAAAACGAAAGCCCAGTCTTGGCTCCTTGGTTGGGACAGGGATTTGGGTTCTTTAGGACAAAGATTTGGGTGCTTTGGGACACAGATTTAGGCGCTTTGGGACAGACAAATTTGGGTGCTTTGGGACAGATTTAGGCACTTTGGGACAAAGATTTTGGTGCTTTGGGACAGAGATGTGGGTGCTTTCGGACAGATTTGTGTGCTTTGGGACTGAGTTGGGTGCGTTGGGACAGAGATTCGGGTTCTTTGGGACGGAGATTTAAACGCTTTTGGAAATAGCTTTAGGTGCTTATGGAACACTGATTTGGGTGCTTTGGGACAAAGATTTTGGTGCTTTGCAACAGATTTGGGTATGTTGGGACAGAGATTTGGGTTCTTTGAGACAGAGACTTGGTACTTTGGGACAGATTTGGGTGATTTGGAACACAGATTTGGGTGCTTTTGGACACAGATTTGGGTGGTTTGGGACAGATTTGGGTGCTATGTGACAGATTTGGGTATGTTGGGACAGAGATTTGGGTTCTTTGAGACAGAGACTTTGTACTTTGGGACAGATTTAGGTGATTTGGGACAGATTTGGGTGGTTTGGGAGAAAGAGTTTGGCGCTTTGGGACAGATGTGGGCACTTTGGGACACAGATTTTGGTGCTTTGGGACACAGATTTGGGTGATTTGGGATACAGATTTGGGTGCTTTGGGACACAGATTTGGGTGATTTGGGATACAGATTTGGGTGCTTTTGGACACAGATTTGAGTGGTTTGGGACAGATTTGGGTGCTTTAGAACACAGACTTAAAGAGGAGTTCCACCGAAAAATGATGTTTGATTTGTAGAAAATTAGCTGCTCTCCTGATTAAAATGAGCTCTCAACCAACTTTCTACCTGTAGTTAGAGCAGAGATCTAGGCCCAAACTACTGTGCATGTACCAAGTACCTGCTTTACTGTGAACTACAATGGCCAAGAGTGCTTACAGTTTATGGGCGGTGTCAGACAATGCACACTGAATGCACACTGAATAACGTTACAGCCGGAGCGGAGGCAGGGTTGCCAGATCTTGCAAGAATTTCAGCCAAATGGCGACTCAAAACTAGCCAAATATATAATTTAAACTGAAACCAACGTATTTTAAGTAGAAATCAACGTATATTTTTACGTTTTAAAAGTGTGTGCTTTGTGACTTAATTTCTCCCCGCGACTGCACTTGGAAATTAGTCCAATTTGGCTGTCAAACCGCAGACATTACAACACTATACATACAACGTCTCTTCGAGAGAGGCCACGTTACTCGCTGGCAAGTTAGCCACTAATTTAACAGTTCTACTGAAAAATATACCACCACCATTAGCTGGAGTCTCCAGAAAAATGGGGGAAATACGGTCATTAATTTAGGAAAACACAGGCCTTCATTTATCTACGTTGGTATCATGAAAACATTAGCCAGCCTAGCCAGAAGTCTGTAGCTAACACTTAGGCTACTCATTTCTCATCCTGGTCTTCTAAGGAAAAACAAATGTAATAAAACCCCCTTCCCAACTAGGAGTTCCATGTCGGAAATCAGGGATCGGGAAATCAACCCCGACCTCCTGACTAGGAAGAACTTGACTTCAAATCATCATGGCAGCTCACATTGTGATCAGTAAACAAACATTACTTTTAGATGATTTTAGCTTTTAAAACACTTCAACTTTCATTTTTCAGTATGAAATGCTTTTGTATCGGCCAACATACCGATACAGAATGATAAACATACAATTAAAAGTTAAAATGTTATTGTTGTAGTTGTTAGCTGTTTTTGCTATGTTTTCTAGTAAAGCTAAAACTTTCCCAGTTGTGCAACTCGAACAGAGGCCACTGAGTTGCAGCCTATCATTTGTCCACTCTGTAACCGACAGCACTCGAGTCCTGTTTGGTTTAGTTTGCCAAAACATCTTTAAGGAAAGAACATATCAATGTAATTTACTGACATTATAATAAAATAGCTATGATAGCTAGCTTGATCTACGATGTGTCCCTACTTAGAACAGTGACAGACGCAGCAATGTTTCCTCCCTCACTGGCTCCGCCTACGTGCCTGTAATTAACACGCCCACTTGACACCGCTGTAGTCTTTCAAAAATGAGGAAGTGGCAGAGGTGTATGTCATTTTGACGTATACCTCTACCAAATTTTAGCTGTCAATATTTCCGTTCACATATTGTTTTGGCCAGCGACAAAGAGAGACTTAATTAGTTGCGCCTTGATCTGATTTAGATTTGGGCGCTTTGGGACACAGATTTAGGTGCTTTGGAACAGAGATTGGGACACCGACCACATCGACGGGGACACACACAAGTTTTTACATGCGGGGCACCTCGCTGCCTCCTTTTCCTGCAGCACTGAGATCCTTTGTTCCTGAAAGTGGAACTGTGAATGATACTCAAGCCTGTGTTCTCTGCCGTCCTACCCCCCCCCCCCCCCCCCCACCGCCCAGTCAAAGCAATCCGACCCTGCGCTAAAGCACACAGTCTCTTAGCTACAGAAGCAAACCAGTCCATCTCCTACAGTGTGGTGGACTTTATATTTTTCTTCTTGTGTATCACCATCACCATTCTTAGTCAGTTTCAAATTCATTATCTGACTTGCGTTTCCTTATGTTTATTTTTTAAAAAGTAAAAATTCCTGCCGCAGACACATTTCCTCTGCTCTTCCAGGTTGTATTGGCGAAACAAAGACTAATGGCTCCCAGAATCACAGCGCTTTTGGTAGAGAAAAGAAATATGAATCGACATTAATCTGTTTTACTGAAGACCAGAGCCCAGCACTGAAACGGTGGAGTGCTGCATTTATTTAACACTGAGCGTTATAGTCCAGCGACTGGACTATACTGATTCTAGCCACAGAAAAGACTTTGGATCGGTGCCCATTACTGCCGGACAGATGTCTTCCTGAGAACAATCACCGTCACAACACAAAATAATTGGTACCTTCGCAGCCTGCTGGAGATGCCAAGGATCAGATGGATCTGGAGAATTAATTAATGTTAACCCACTTACTGTAGAGGAGGTGACTCCAGGCAAGAGCTATCTTTATTGGATAAGACAAGGGGGGCGGCTAGGGGGATTGTGTGTGTGTGTGTGTGTGTGTGTGTGTGTGTGTGCGTGTTGGGGGAACAGTGAGGAGGTGGGGGTGGATGCTCTGACTAGGGGATGAGTGCAGGGGCTTATTTTGTGCATAAGTGTGCAGGAGGGTGTTGGTGTTTCACAATGTTTCATAATGTAGCCAGTTAAATTGCTCTTGCACGTGATGGGCTCCCTCCCATTCAGGAAATAATGTCACATTCCGGAGTCTCTCTATTGTTGGGCGGGCGCAGTGCCACGGCGTTCCCCACCCCGCAGTGAGGGGCTGCCCGCAGCCCTGACGGCCTGTTTATGGAGCCGGATTCCTCCTGCACTACGGGGCTACCAGGGGAGCCAGACACCCCCTGGGGGTGTAGCACTCCAATTACAGCTCCAGGACTGCTGCCGCTGCCCGAGCTGAGCAGGAGATGGTGTCCTCTCTAGGGCCGAAGCTCGGCTAAACGCCAGAACGCCACATTCGTAGTCGAAGCGCCTTCCATTCCAGGAAAAAGCTCTGCAGTGCTCTGCTTAGAGATCTACATACTGAACTCTCCCTTGAAAATTCCCATAGAAAAATCACTCTGATTGTTTATGGACTTATTGTGAATGAGCGCCTCTTAAGACCTGCTCCTGTATTATCGGGACTCATTTTGGCAATATCCGAAAGAGGGTGTCACTCCAGAAGGAACAAAAGAGGACCTTGTTGCCTCGGTGACTGGACAGGTGGTTGTTATTTTTGCAACAGCAAGCTTTTTTCAAGTACTGGCCCTTCCATAGGTGGGTTGAGCATATCGGTGGCTTGTTTTTTTTAACAACACTAAAAAGGTAGAACAGTGCCTTTCAATCATAAAGTAGTTAACGGGTTACTGAGGGTTCCTGAACTTTATATTGGCCCCACATGGCTGAGCCTCAGCTGAAATGTTAAGATGGAAAATGGAAAAATGGAAAATTAAGGATATTTTTAGGGTTAGGTTCAGTGGGTGTTTCTGGTTGTTTAAAGGAGCAGTTAAAAATTCCTGATAATTAAGGGGTTAGTATCCTAGTGGTAATGCAGGTGTTTTATTATTATTATAGTATAATAGTATATAGCATTGCTATTATACAGTTTTGGAAAAAAATAATTTTAAAACTAAAGGCAGCAAAATAGAAGCTCCATTGATCTCGTCAATGTAATTAATTAGTGGAATTAATATTCTTCATCGATTGGAAGGCTGAGCTAGAAAGACTTTTAAGACGTGACACACTAAACCTCTCTACACTGCAAAAAAGTCTTGTAATGACTTGTTTTAGTCTTGTAATCAGACTTAAAATCTTATTTTTTTCTCTAAAATGGAAAATATTAGCTTTTTTTAAGTTACTTCTTGCTTGACAAGTGAAATTATCGTACCCCACTGGCAAATCTTGAAATGAGTAAAACTATCTAACCCCACCCCATCTTTTTGTTTTATATAGCAAAAAAAAGTAACAGAAATAAGATTCTAAAGTCTAAATATAAGATTAAAATGCTTGTTAAGATTTTTATTTTTTTTTGCCGTGTAGCAAAGTTCTTTTAAAATCCTAATAATATCCTGCGGTAGGCCTATTCGTTTTTCCCCCCCAAGTGCTGAGTATCATTGTTTCGGAACTTCGTAACGTCTATTAAAATTTTGTGTGGCGCTAGGACCCAGAAGTTACCCTTACAGCTGCCCACTGAATTTTTAGCACTAGGACCACGCAGCTTCGCTGGGATAGCGTGGAGAGCAGCACCGTCTCTTTGTTCCAATCTCAATATCTACCCACGATCCGCTGTGCCTCCTCGCAGTCTTTCTCGCCTCTCCTTTATTCCTGTGCAGTTTTAGACCGGTCTGGATGATTGCAAAGATAGCAATATGGCTGTGAACCTCAGCAAAAACAGACTGGACCTCCTAACAGCCTACCAGGATGTTATCAACGAAAATTCTTCTACTGACTGGTAAGTAAATTAAACAACATTACTTTTATTGATAGTTATTAAGGTATTTTCATTACAGCCTTTGGTTGCTGAAGAATTAGCACAGTTGTTAACGGTGCCGATGGATGCAGCTAGAAATGACCCTGCACGCGCATACACTTATAGACGCAGCATCCTGGTCCTACTCTGGGATGAAAAGAAACGGCGAGCCAGCAGTTTTTTTTTTTTTTAGCGCTTAGCGCATTGATGTTTAAGATTAATATAATATTCATATAAATTATAATAATATTCATACAATAATAGCTCATATAATCTTAAACAACGTCCATCCCAACCACAAAAAAATCTAGTTTCCCTGCGTTTGATAACAATAATAATAATAATAATAATAATATGAAGAGGATGATTGTGTGCGTTTGTATGGATAGCAGTATTTGGGAAATACTCAATAATTGTTTTTGATTAGACAGGTAGGCTAATGCTCGGGAAAAACGCAGTTGTGTTCCTCGGGTTATTTGTAACCTATTTGTCTTTCAGTACAAAAGGCGCTGTGCGCATTGACAAATTCAAGCAGCTCCAATGTTGGGCAATGGGGTACAATTGTTTGCTCAGTTGAAGGGAGTCTTTGCTTCATCGCCAGTGATTCGCTAGTTCCAATCGCACTGCAACGTGGAAGCCTTTTTTCGTTCTTTTTTTGCTGTTGAGCGAAACCTTTGGCGATTCTCATTTTCTGTTCCACAGAAACCATTAACTTCATTACTGTTTGCAACGAGAGGCTCTTCTCGCATCACGTTCAGTGGGCGAGGCGAGAATTGACATGGCACGAGACTGACGGTGCTTGCTCTCGCTTTCTTTGATCCTGCAATGTGTGTTAATGTACAATCGAATGGCTCTCATTGCATTGTGTTTTATGTTATCGACACTGAGGATCGGCGCTGTGGGCAGTGACAGTGGCGTACTTTCCTCCGCCCCCTGGAAGAGAGAGCTAGCGCTGGCCCGTAGGGTGGTTTGTTTTAGTTACAGAATGATCATTTCTGGGGGGCACATATCAGATCATATCAGATTTTAATCTCCATAGTCTGATATTAATTAAATACATGGGCACGTATGGACTATTCATCTGATGAATTGGCTATTCACTTTAAGTAAACATTTTGAACATTTAAGGCAGCTAGGCCCATTATGGAGCCATGAATATCAGAAACAAACTTTTTGTGCTTTTAAATTTTTCTTGCTTTTACATTTTTAGGCCGAGAGACAATTAATATGCACTATTTTAGTGGTTTTGCAACCACACGACTGCCAGGAGGAAAGTTGAGGTAGGCCTAGAAATGAGCTTCAGATTATCCACATGGAGAAAGATCTCATTAGTTGGATAATGATTGTTATACACTGTCAGTTTCCAGGGGAAATGGCTTCTTCTTGTTCTCACAAGAGCAGCAGACTAATCTGATAAAGGACTGTAGTGATTCAATACCAAAGGATGCAGGCTGGCCTTGCTCATCGAGATTTAACTGCCTAGCAGTGAGTGGTGCTCTTTTAAAAAACTTTTATTCTGCAAATATAAAATAAGTAGAATGAAATATAAATGTGTTTAATTCTTTTTATGTAATTCAAGAATTTGTCAACTCATTCTATATATATATATATATATATATATATGGTATCAGTATAGTTTATCTTTTCAGTCTATCAGTATGTACTGTTACATACACCGCACATTTATTTATCGGAAATGTATGTAGCATAATTATTATGTAGCCTATTATTTTTTTCTTAAGGGAGCTGCCCTGAATTTTGAATATGTCCACAGACAGGAGTTTGTTGTCCTGTTTTAGTCTCAAATGAAGCGGGATATTTTTTTTAAGCAGTCTGGCTGCTGGTGGCTGCTGGCTCATGGCTCTTAACCATGTGTGGTCAGCAGGGTGTTTGAGGGAAAACACACCTTCCCCTTTAGAAAAACATAAACCCCATTTCTCCAAGCCAACCTGTGACAGTGTACACTGCTGGGAGCCTGTGGTCAGGCACTGACCGTGAAAGTGGGGTCCCCCAGGGGTGTTGGGGCTCTGGGTTTCCTCGACTGTGTTTGAGGAGAAGGCTGAAATGCTGACTCAGCATCCTGCAGAGATGAGGGTCTAATCCCGGCCCTGTTAGACTCGGTCTCCCTCAGAGAGAAGGAATGGACTACATTTGCACCATATTACAGTGATCGACGAGAGGAGGTTAGATGCTGTAATACTGGTCTGGAGCTTGTCCTTCCCTAGCCTAGCGAAAATGCACCGCACTGGGAAAGCATTTTTTTAGAGAGAAAATTTGTTGCCCAATCCGGGGCAGTATATATCCAATTCCCTCCCCAATCTGGAATGTCCAACTGTCCTCAACCGCTGTCGCCTTTCCGTGCATGAAGCACCCTGCCAATGCCGGACAGCTGGGACGCCCACGATTCTCCTCTGAAACACGGGGTGTCAAGAGCAGCTTCTTTTCACGTCGCAGTCCACGGCTAAACTCTCACAGAGCGGCGTCGGAGGAGGCCCATTTCACATGCGGCTTTGATATGCAGTCTTAAGTGCGCCCTTATGGGCCGGCGGGGTTCGCCCAAGAGCCATGAAATGCGGACCCCTGTCCGACAGATCCCTCCCATACCCTGGGCGACGCCCCAGGTGCCAGTTGTGCCTTGCCCTGTGGCACTCCCGGCCGCAGTCGACACTGGCACAGTCCGGATTTTATTTGAGGCGTTTTCACCACAGCGTATTGCCTTAAATGAATGAGCCATCCAGCAGCCAACATGGACATCTTTTCAAAACAGTGAATGACTCCCAATGGTCTCCAATCGGTCTGAGTGAGTAGTATGTGGCGCTAACTGCAACATGCTCAGTTTCTAGGCCACGCTGAAATGTCAACGCGATACTCACCCGAGGTCAAACCCATTTTTTATTTTTTTATTTATCATATTATGGAAAATAATAGGCAGATAGTGCAATCTGCTTTAGACATGCCCCCATTACTGACACTCGGAGTGAACAAAGACAATGCTTCCAGCCATTGTTGACCCTAAACAACTAAGCTCACCCCCCATTCCCCCCATCCTTGCCCCATACTCACCACATTCAGTCCCGATCCATGGCAAGATGGGCGCTGTCATCCCCCCCCCCCCCCCCACCCCTCACGTGCCACAAAATATGACAGAATATTACAGACCCATAAATGAAAACACGCTTGTTTTTTGTTTTGTTTCCTTTAATAGCCATAATCGGCCTTCAAAGTGTAAATTATATCCGGATAATTGACCTTCTCACTTCACCGAACCGCAATGTCTTCACTAGACTGTGCTTCGATTCCTCTCACAGTCAGCTGGGATGCGACTGTGGCGTCTGTTCCATTCACCCCCGCCCCCCCCCCCCCCCCCCTCCTCCATTCAACCCTGAACTGGCGGAAGAGGAATCGCTGCAGTCCCTCCATGTTAGCTTTTCGTTAGCTTTAGCTGTTTAACGCTCATGTGCGGCGTAGCGTCAGAAAGCCCCAATGGTGCCTGACATTACTGCCATTTTTAATCGGACTTCACAACCTTCCCCTCGCCCTCTCGTGTCCACAATAGACTAAATGAATTAGTCCACCCGACTAAATGAAAATTTGAGGGTGGATATCGCAGATGCGTCTGCCATTAAAATGTAGGTGGAGTGCTGAACGACCTCTCCAGGGGCTTATGAAAGGCAAAGCCCTGATAAATGTCTGGAGCGTTTTACACGGGCTTGGAATGAGAAAGGGAACTATGATTCCAGATTTTATTTATGAACTATGAAGTACATTCTCTCTCTCTCTCTATCTCTCTCCCTCTCTCTCTTTCTGTCTTTCTCTCTCTCTCTACCTGTCTCTCTCTCACACTCACACACACACATACAGAGGTTTTAGTATTGTTTCACCTAGGCTGCCGATTTCAATGGTTACCGCCCTTTGGCCCTTAACCCTCTCAGAAAGTAATTACTGAGCAGGTGATGCTTCCCAACGGGCCTGATTATCTATCTAATCCTCATAGTCTGTACTGAGATCAGTCCCCTGCTGACAGTCAGACACAAAGCAAATACAGGCTTGATGCTAGAAGATCAGTTATTTTGTAAATAGGGAGCGTATTTGCCAATGAAAAAGACGCAGGTATATAAAAGGCTGAATATTATTGACCTTCAGAACGGTTGATTTTAGTTTATCACTGTGGTGAGTGTCGGTCGGGGGTTTGGACAGGAAAGAGCACACAGGATACTCCTAACGGCCATCAGCTGCAGCGACAGAGCCCTACACCCCCCCCCCCCCCCCCATGCTGTGCAGTGTCTCTGGGGGGGTCATGACCTCCTAAAGGTCTATTAGAAACACGAGAGTTTGGAGCGGTGTGTTTCTGAGCGGCCCGGCTAAATCAAGACGATTAAGTGGCTCTGATTACAGCACGGGGTGCTTTAAAATGCGGACACGTGCGCAGAATGGGTGAAGGTTTTGGGAGAGCCCCCCCACGGATCCAGATATTATTTCCCTTTCCTCGTCACCCATAGAGCCTGTGGAACCACTCCCCAAATTCACAGCACAGCGCATCCTGTACGGAACTGCCCCGGTAACAGCCAGGAAGAGCTCACTTATCATTCACTTCACACATGCTCTTAGTGACTTAAGTCCACGGAGGAAAATTGATATTCAGTGACATTGCTATGCAAGAATGCCGCAGGCTTTTGGATCTGCAATATTGCAAGGAGCGAATAAAGAAATTGAATTCACTTGTCTGTCTGCCCAGAAAGGACCACAGGGTACATTACCAAATCAGATTATGAAATGCAGTGATGTATCTTTATAGATATAGATATATTATATTAATATATATATATTTTCTCTTCTGTTTCATACATGGTGTCTGAGTGTCTATGAATGAAACCGAACAAGAAAAGCAGAGTGGACTATCTCCCGCTCTACAAGCTTATCGTTTTTAGGTCCCACCATAAGACCATCGCAAATAATGCAATATGCTAATGAAAGGTTGCATTTAAGAATAGCTTTTTTCACACTTAATTGGACTGGAACTGACTCTCTGAACAGATTCCGGCTCGGTCGCCTGCCAGCCATTGTGCGAACGAGGTCTGGGCGTCAAGCGACGTCTTGCAACTGCCTTCTGTAACTCGTGATGAAGACAGAACCGAACACGCTGGCCCCTTTTCAGGAGCTCTCTTTGTGATACAAAGGATATTTTCCACAGCCGAGCCGAAGAAGCTGGAAAACGGTCAGGGGCGCCCTCTCGGGTTTTTCCAGGTTTTCCACAAAGGAAGCTGGAGACATTTCAAGCTCCGCAGGGGCCCCCGAGACGTCTTATGCATTCGGCCGCCGCTGCCAAGAAATGGGGAAAACCAGTCGGGGCGCTGAGGACCATAAATCACATGATCGTGAAAAAAGATACGGAAGAAAAAAATGTCACGTTAATGTGAAATTCTCGACAAAATAAAAATGTTTTATTCGTGAGCGATCCAAAGCGTTTCAAACTGGCCAGGAGTGGGAGTGCTTTGGGAAAATCCTGCCTTCTCATGGTTTCAGGGTCATTATTAGAATGGTCTTCATGCTATCCAGTGGGGATTGCAGTAGCCTAATTGTGAGGCTTGAAATGTCGCATTTCTTCAGAATGGAATGTTTGCCCATAAAATTGAAGGCATGACACTAATTTAGAGAAACTGCTCTGCCGAGAAAAAAAAGACGTCTGCTATCAGAGAATGTTATGCGGTGATCTACTTTGGGGGGAAAATGCAATTATGAAGCAAATAATTGACCAAAGTACACACACAGTGTGTCTGTTGTCACTCTCCCTGCGGAGAAACAGTGGCTTATTGTGAAGCAGACTGCTTTCCCCCTCTCTCCTCTTTCTGGGGTCTGAGTATTCATTGGAGGGCGGCCTGATATTGACAGAGAAGTCTGGATGTCGAGGACGTCTTTTCAACACGCCGTCTCCAGGACACGGACCCACACACAGCAGCCGTTGAGCTGGATCTACGGGCTTAGATCCTGACCCCTGGCATAAATGGGACACAATCATGTCCTGCCCATCCTGTTGGGGCCTGTGGCACTGATGTTCCATTGAATGGTTAGGGCAGTGGTCCCCAACCCTGCTCCTGGAGATCAACCGTCCTGTATGTTTCCCCTCCAACCCTAACAAAGCACACCTCATTCAACATCTAGAGATCTCGTTGAGCTGCTAATTAGTAGAATCGGGTTTGCCTAATTAGGGTTGAAATGAAAACCTACAGGATGGTAGATCTCCAGGAACAGGGTTGGGGACCACTGGGTTAGGATTAGGGTTTAGGGTTAGGTTTTTGGTTAGGGTTAGGGTCATTCTTACCTCTGTTCATCGTCATAGCAGCATAATGTACCAGTGTGAGCTCTCGCTTCGAGTCGAACGGCCTTCACAGTTACTACTTTATATGCTTTCCATTTCCTCCTGACATTCCTACAACCGTTGCTCCAACGAGGCCTATAAAATGCTTGAAATCAGTTTAATGCTAAATTCAGACCACGCTTACCACGAGCACCAATTGCGGACAGAGCATAAAGAATCAGTGATTTTTGCATATGTTGTAAACATGGCAGTGCAAATTCCAGTCTTTAATCGCCTGGCCACATCACAGTATCTTCTGTCTGTTAGAAGCTGCGAGCTGATTGGTGTTCATGCTATGATGCGTTGTGAATTTTACAACCCAGTTGTTGTGCGGAAAGTAATTGACTGATTGGATGTGAAATGTTGGCCTATGCAAGAAGAGGGCCTTTTTAAGGTAATGCACTAGCTGAGGTGCAGATCTAGCACAATGCCCGAACAGCTCTTCTCGTTCGAGCCACATTCCTCATTCAGGCCTACAGGAAAAGATGATCATTACACAACCTAAAACCTTTGAAAATGTGTTTTCATTATCTGAAGGAAGTAGCCAGGTAGGCACTATTATTTGGCCTTGCTAAAGTGAAAGTGGCTGCACTCTTATGTGCGGTACAGATAGCCTTGCAGGCTAGCATCAGGCACTGAACAGTGCCGGCCGTCTTCACCTTATGCTGTATTATTGTATGATTAGTTTGTCCTGGAACGTTTGAACTGCCCGTGTTTCATCGTGCATGAGTTGTGTTTAGCGCTGTTCATTGGTGAATATGAAGTGCACTTTGACCTTTAGGCTGGATCAGAGTAGACAGTACCACATATTGACTTCATGAGCCTGGGAGAACAGTCAGGGTGGTGGCGGGGTTTATCAGATCCCCTATAGATGTTGCTCATTTCACTAAGTTCATAATGATATAGACATGCTTAATCTGATTTGAACAAAAGCTGTGACACAGACAGACCGCGGGGATCTGGCAGAAATGTGACCCATCCCCCCATGTCTGTGTTTCTGGTGCTTCATAGAGCCTCTTTTCTGGTAAGGGAATGCTTATGAAAGGCCAGAGTCAACCAGGACTACTTATACAAATGGAATTCCTCGCAACTTTCCGTGCTTCATATACCACATCTGGCAGAACCCCCCCCACCCCCTCCCTCCTGACCATCAACTGCAGTCATCAGGAATTTTTTCTATCTCAACATCTGCGTGCCGAGTTATCCAGTTCACTTCAGGTGCGATGTCTGTGTGCCTGGAGGTGAAAATGTTTTTTTGTCAGAAAGCCTTCAGCACTTTCAGGCTGTAACACAGTGGCTTACCAAGCCCGGCCTCTGTCTCGGATGACCTTTATAAGTAATTAACCGGCAAGTAAACAGTTTCTTTCCCTCAGCCGGCATCTTGCCTTTGATAAGTTCATGCTGTTGTCATGAGAGAGCAGATGGCTTCTTTTCGGCTATTTGTTTCTCCTGCTAAAATCACACCAAGCTTCATCATGCCAAGTTATATTTTCAGTGCATAATATAATAACAATGCAATCAGATTTTAAATAAATGCGTCAGCGAAACATATGAAATATGCATTCTTATTGTATGAGCATCAAGCATTTTAAATTGTAATTGTGCCAAATGTCACTACTCAGACATAGCTGGTAGCTGGTACTGTATTTTAAAAAAAAGTGTCATGTAGTTTTCTGATGGTGGTTCCAAATATGAATTTCCCATGTTGCCTTAGTCTTTCAGGTGATCCCAGAATCCTCTCTGTTTCTGAGACTTCCCCCCCAGGAAATGCTCTGTCCGAAATACATTATCTGCAACCCCTAGGTGGCATCTCCTGGGCCTTCCTGCATCAGAAAGCTCTTTGTGCCGGCATGTTTCTCCTGACCGAAACCCTTTCCAAGTCTGTCTTGGATGATTTTTTTGTCACAGATGATTTTTTTTTCAGTCAGCAGTTTGGTCACTACCGCCTTGTTCAGTGTCCAGTTTTGTCTCAGGTTACAGAATGTTAAAATAATATTAAGAAGCCCTAAAGCGGCAGAGACCCACGCTGAGTCCCACATCCGGGGCTTTGATATTAATACGTACAGAGGACTGCACCTGCCATTAAATGCACAGCTATTTTTGTTGGATTTTAATTGAAGAAATTTTTTGATGTGCGATTTGAGATTAAAGTGGACCTAAATCTATTTTTTAGATCAACTAAATCAACTTTTCAATCAGTTGCCTGTGTCCCAGTTAATATTGTATAATAAGGGTTTAAGGAAACAAAAACCTTAAAACCTTATTAAACATCAGAAGGAACGCTACGCTTTGGACGCGGCTGTTGCCCAACTCTTTTCCCGTAAATAATCCTTTTCCCTCATGATTGACTGAGGGAACATTTGTCTTTGCCGTGTTAAGCTCGTGGGTTATCTCGCTGCCTGTTTACTCGCTTACTCGTGCCTGTTTACTCGCTTACTCGCTGCCTGTTTACTCGCTTACTCGCTGCCTGTTTACTCGCTTACTCGCTGCCTGTTTACTCGCTTACTCGCTGCCTGTATACTCGCTTACTCGTGCCTGTTTACTCGCTTACTCGTGCCTGTTTACTCGCTTACTCGCTGCCTGTTTACTCGCTTACTCGCTGCCTGTTTACTCGCTTACTCGTGCCTGTTTACTCGCTTACTCGTGCCTGTTTACTCGTTTGCTCATGCCTATAACATTTCATTTAAATTGTCATCACGTTAATGCTGAAGCAGATCCACTGTAATGGAGTAGGTTTGTTTGGAATGTGCCTCGCTCCTTAAAGTGGAGATCATTCAATTTCCTAACGAGATTGCAGTGGGAATTCTAGTGGTGGGAATAGTGTTGCTCTGAAGCAGGTCATTTATCATGCTTTGGTCATTTGGAGAGACTAAACTAATACCTGAACATGGGTTGTTGTTTTTTTCACCGCAGGCTGCCAGAATGGTAAGGAAATTTGTGTTGAGAGCCATTTACGGTTTACGTGTTTTCCCAATTTGAGTGTTATTTGAAAACGGGCCTGATCATTTTCTGGAAACGTTGCTGCATCCGGACTTTCACAGGAATCATAATTTTATTTTGGGCATTTAGCAGACGCTCTTTTCAGGGGTAACTCACACAGCTTACGTTCCCTTACGTCTGATCCATTTATACAGCTGGATATTTCCTGAAGCAGTTCGTGGTAAGTCCCTTGCTAAAGGGTACAACTGCAGCGCCCCATCTGGGAATCGACAACCTCAGAATCGCTAGCTCCGTTCCCCAAACCATCATTGCTTCACTACTGCCCGTCGTTGCACATATGCTGATCTTGAATGTTTTTTTTTTGTCATATTCCATGCAGAATCATGTGGAAAACCTATTCATCAACGAGGCAGCAACACATGATTTGACTTGGCTTGAAACAGAAACCAGAAAACTGTCCTATGCATTCGGTCTGTTCAGGAAACTCGACCTTTCTGACCTCCCTATAACCAGAAATAATATTGCCTTCCATCAGAACCAAATATGGTTATTTTCAGAGATATGATTTATGAGAATTGCTGCAAGTGCAGATTTTTTATGCCCGAATAGTTTCTCTTGGACTCATTCATATTTGATTATGTGAAAAGGATATTACATTCGCAGACTACACTATTTGGGATTCTTTCCAGATTTTTTTTTTTAGCCACAGTTGGTATGCGGGTAAATGAATCCTTGTGGAAAATGTGATTTGTTCTTAAAAATATATATACTAATATCACCCAGTAGTGTGGGGAGAAAATCTGCTGTTCATATGTGAGTAGGTGAAGCTTAGAGATTTATAGCATAAGTGTTATGATGTTTTGGATGGTGTGGGCGGGAGCGTTTAGGCCTTGGAGAGATTGTGCTATGAACCGTGTTGATCTGGCTTCTCATTACCAAGGACACCCCCTGTTAAGTAGCTGGAGCCCAGTATGGCAGGCAGATTGGCTCTGCGGGATGATCTTTCACAGTATGAAGCCTCCCTCGCCTGCACCTCTGACTGGATGGCCTTCGCACTCCGCGTCATTCACCCTCGCCCCAGACTGGATGGCCAGCGCACCCTCATCATTCTGCGCCCCAGACTGGATGGCCAGCGCACCCTCATCATTCTGCGCCCCAGACTGGATGGCCAGCGCACCCTCATCATTCTGCGCCCCAGACTAGATGGCCAGCGCACCCTCATCATTCTGCGCCCCAGACTGGATGGCCAGCGCACCCTCATCATTCTGCGCCCCAGACTGGATGGCCAGCGCACCCTCATCATTCTGCGCCCCAGACTGGATGGCCAGCGCACCCTCATCATTCTGCGCCCCAGACTGGATGGCCAGCGCACCCTCATCATTCTGCGACCCAGACTAGCGCATTGCGCCCCGCGTCATTCTGCGCCCCACACTGGAGCACCACTGTCTGCTTTTCTCTTCAGCTCCGTGGGCAGCCAGACCATCATTAGCTGCGCAACGTGGCTCCTCTCTGCTTCTCCCATTTAGGGAAATTAAAGCCTCTCCACGGATTGGGAAAAATATGCAGAAGGTGAACGAGTGTGCTGACTCACCAATCTGTGCTATTTTCAGTAACTCCGGGGAGGATTTTTATATATGGCAGGCATACTGGCTGTGTCAGCTGGATGGAACTCTCCCTGTCTACTGAAACACCCCTCCCCCCGTACACCGAAAACAGTAAATATGTCGGTGAAAAGGCACTGAGATATTTCAGCTCGCTGTGATTGTCACATGATTGTCGAGTTTGTCCGAGCAACTCCGGTACCTCTGTTGAATCTGCAGCCACAGCAAGGCCTGCTTGCAAATGCTCTCTCCTAATGTCCGTCTGACTGTTTGCTCTGCCCTCTGTCTAGCGTTTCTCTGGAATAACACCGGTCGCTCTGATTAATTCTCAATCCCAGGGCCAGGGGAGTTTACGGTCAGACGATGCCGAGGATTAGGGATGAGATCATCCAATTCTAAAGCACTCCCTGTAAATGCCAAAACACTGTTATCATTCAAACGAGACCTGCCATGTGTAGCGGGCTTTGGTTATGGATTCTGCATTTTTTCAAGGGCAAAGCAGTTTTGCTTAATCGTTTAATGCATGTTCTGTCAAGATATATGTAGGCCTACAGTATATATTTAAATAAAAAATACAGCTATATGGAGAAGCATTTAATTTTGATCTCTTTTTCAGAATAAAAAGGTGATTGTATAGGGCATTTACTCTGCATTTTTTTCAAAAAGAAAGAATACATACTACAATTATTTTACTATAATAGATTTTCATGTCATAGAACTGGCTTACATAAGATAGAAACTTATCAGAAGTTATGTCCCCATTTTTGCAAGAAAAGGCTTTGTGGCCTCAGATATACAATAGATAAGCATACAACAGTGTAGCCTGTGCTATGAATGCGGTATTCATGTGAAATGTTTGAGTGGCTCTTGTACAAGCATCAATTTGTCTTCCCATTGTGTAGGTGTTAGTCAAGTCCCCAGGGAACGCATCACTCCTGTGGTCTGAACTCTAACATGGGTGCCAGGTGCACAAAATGGAGGCCTGTCCAGATTTCAGGACAAATACAGTTTCTTGTGTAAAGTGATGGTGTCACTGACATATCGATAGGGCAGGCCCTGGACACTCCCCCATGACTCGACATAGCTTACTGAGCGTGTGCGTAACCTGCCGCTGCTGCAGCCCCTTTCCGAAAGCATGTGCACACACATCAAAGGCAGTCGAGGACTAATGCTGATGAGGGAAAACACACATAACTTATTAACACGCCATGAAATATGGATGTGAGAGGGGGCGCCTATGATAATGTCCTCTGATGAAAATGTCGCCGTGTTTCTGCATAAACAGCGGGGAGGAAAGACGCTGTGGACCCAAGCGATGCCCGTGTGTATATGCAAATTATATGAATCACAGGGCCGCAGGGCATCGTGTAGGTTTTAGTACCTTTTTTTCTTTTGTCCGAACTCATGTTTTGGTTCTGTACCTCCCGCTGACTGTAGAATGCTTTTACACATGGCCCCCTTCCGGAGGATACACAAGGGGACTGATCCTCCAGGTGAACCTGTGGTGACCATGAACCTGTGAACAGTCCGTCACTCTGTCTTTGCCATGGACACTGAACGCACACCACAGGGGAACCAAATCTACTTGCTGTCATTAGGTAGAAAAAGGAATCCCTAACTTACCTTTCGCTAAGCCCCGCCCCCCTTCGTTACTGTTGCTATGTCCATCAAGCTTTCTGCGTCCGTCAAAGCAAACATTGCGTTCTCAACCATGAAAGTATATGAACTATCCTTTGAGAAAAATGGATATTCAATTTAATATTTTGTATCTTAAAGGGGCTATGTAACATTCAGAAAATGGCTGTAAGTGAACTGCAGCCAGCAGTCTGCTGCCAGCGCGCTTCCTCACACTCGAGCAACATTTTGTGGCCGGATAACGTTAGTTGGCAGCGCTTCCTGGGAGTCAAATAAAATCTGTGAATAAATTTGTAATGGATCAATTGATGATTCAAGTTACAAGAAGTAATCAGAATATTTCCCCATACTCTTCCAATTTATGGGTTGGTGCCATCCCTTCAAATCAACATTCCAGACTATGACCATACCCATTGGAGGACTTACAGCCGCTTACAACTTTTTATACATATTAAATATGAAACCCCCACATTTAGGTTGAGCACATATCAATTTTAAAACTGGATTTATAGGGAGAGAGCTATTCCACGGGACTCCATATGTTCGTATGGCTGTTCTCAGTTGCAAATAGAAATAAAACGATGTTCCTGGTAAATTATATCAGATCAAAAACGTCTACGACGTAAAAGAAAAAGCCAAGTTACTCACGCATAGCCTACATAGCGCTGTCTATAAGTTCTTAATTCCAACTTGCAAAAACTAGGCCTGCCTTTAAAAGTCTTGATATCAAAATGTGGCCAAGTTACAACTAACAATATTGCCTATCGTAGCTCACACTAAATAAGCTAGCTCTATTCCAAAGCAATGCTATCCAAACTTTCCTGTTTTTTTGAAGTGACTAACCATGAATCAGATATATTTGGGGAATTGGCGGTTTATAAATCCGATCTCTTAAAGGCTTGCAGCTTAAAGGAGGCTATCATCAATTCTTAATGTAGGCTATCGTAAATTCTTAATTTTCCTAGTAGTTCATTTTTTGGTGACATTGTGTTATGTGTGAAAAGGATAAAGTGAACAGAGCTGAAGTGAAGAAATTAATGAATAAAGAAATGTTGGCCGAGGCAAGGGTACGTTGAGGTTCGGTTTCCACAGTCAGTCAGTCATGACCGCAAGAGCAGAGCGTAACACCCTTCCCAAACCAGACAAGAGCGAGCGTCCGGTTTGGGGAGGGTGTACAAGTGAAATACAAGTGAAACATTGAACAGTTAATATTGGAAACCTCTTTTGCCTTTGCAATAAAAATATGTTAATGTGTTAATGTGAAAATAACAATAGTCTAAGAAATGAAAAGTACTTAACAGTTGCACATTGTTTTTGTGGAAAATAAGCATGTCCTCTGCTGGGCTTGAACCCACAATCCTCTGTGTGCGAGACCACAACTCTAGCCATTAGGCCACAGTAGCTTCTTGGAAAGCATGAAGCCATTAGCTATATTAACTTTAAAAAGCATTAGTATGATGTGTTTTTATTGGGCGATAAGCTTGATGAACAGGTATACGGACCATACCCTGAAAGAATAATTCTCCCCATTGGATAACATCACGACGGAGGCAGGCAGTTTGGCAGGAAAAATGGGAAGAAGAAGAAGAAGAAGAGGAAGAGGAAGGATAAAAACGGCAAAATAAGTTTGGGGCTTTATTGTGTGGATGTGTGAAGTTGTATCTGAATGCTGTGTGGTTACATGAGGTCAGAACATACAGAAGTTAATGTTTTTAAGGGCTGAGAGTCTATGGTCATTGTGGTTACTTCTGTAGGAAACCCTGAAAAGTGCCAAACTCTCGGTGCTGTATAGGTATGGGGCATGCCCCACCAAGCCGTAACTTGGCGGATGGCATACCTGCCATCCCAATATATTCATGAGGTCTTGAAAGCATCTCAAACCTTTATCGTCCATAATGTGGGAAAAAGTGAATACCACATCTAGACCATTTAGGGAAGTCTATAGGTTTCCCACCCAAACAAAGAGTCTTGTTTTGAAATATTGGCGTTTGCGTGTGCCACTGTGTTTCCCATTTCCCCAATTTTTCTACCTGGTGCCAGGACTGTATGGAATGAGCAATTATGGGACCAAATTTCGCCTGGCAAAATTTGGAAGATAGGCCACAAAACATAACTTCCTCTAAATTATAAGGGGAGACAATATTGCGTTCAACCAAATGCCAAGAAATGTTTGTATCCCCAGAAAACCAACTCTTAAGAGGGCAGAGCATCAAAGATAAATAATAACAATTAAAATTAGACAGGCCAAATCCCCCCAAATGTTTACCCTGTTGAAGAATTGTGTTTTTAAGTCTTAGTCGTTCCCCTTTCCACAAGAAATTAGTTGCAGTGCCCTGAATTCTATCCTCCAAACTTTTTGGATAAGGAGTGTCAGTTTTGTAGGTTCTCCAATCACACCATTTGACCATGATGACAAGCTAGCCTAGCCTACAACTAGGAAAGCTTGACGGAGGTTCACTGCCTAGTAACGGTTGCTAGGCTATGATTGGACTGTCTCTGCTTGGAGGAGGGCTTTCTGGGAAGGGTCAATTGAAATACCTTTAGAGCCACTGGTTTATGGATCTGCTTGCAGCAGGTAGTAGGAGACTGTGCTGTGGTACAGGAGGTAGTGGGAGACTGTGCTGTGGTACAGGAGGCAGTGGGAGACTGTGCTGTGGTACAGGAGGCAGTGGGAGACTGTGCTGTGCTACAGGAGGCAGTGGGAGACTGTGCTGTGTTACAGGAGGCAGTGGGAGACTGCTGTGGTACAGGAGGTAGTAGGAGACTGTGCTGTGATACATGAGGTAGTAGGAGACTGTGCTGTGGTACAGGAGGTAGTAGCAGACTGTGCTGTGGTACAGGAGGCAGTGGGAGACTGTGCTGTGGTACAGGAGGTAGTAGGAGACTGTGCTGTGCTACTGGAGGCAGTGGGAGACTGTGCTGTGGTACAGGAGGTAGTAGGAGACTGTGCTGTGCTACAGGAGGCAGTAGCAGACTGTGCTGTGGTACAGGAGGCAGTGGGAGACTGTGCTGTGGTACAGGAGGCAGTGGGAGACTGTGCTGTGGTACAGGAGGTAGTAGGAGACTGTGCTGTGCTACAGGAGGCAGTAGCAGACTGTGCTGTGGTACAGGAGGTAGTAGGAGACTGTGCTGTGGTACAGGAGGCAGTGGGAGACTGTGCTGTGGTACAGGAAGCAGTGGGAGACTGAGCTGTGGTACAGGAGATAGTAGGAGACTGTGCTGTGGTACAGGAGGCAGTAGGAGACTGTGCTGTGGTACAGGAGGCAGTAGGAGACTGTGCCGTGGTACAGGAGGCAGTGGGAGACTGTGCTGTGGTACAGGAGGCAGTGGGAGACTGTGCTGTGGTACAGGAGGCAGTGGGAGACTGTGCTGTGGTACAGGAGGCAGTAGGAGACTGTGCTGTGGTACAGGAGATAGTAGGATACTGTGCTGTGGTACAGGAGACAGTAGGAGACTGTGCTGTGGCACAGGAGGCAGTGGGAGACTGTGCTGTGGTACAGGAGGCAGTGGGAGACTGTGCTGTGGTACAGGAGGCAGTGGGAGACTGTACTGTGGTACAGGAGATAGTAGGAGACTGTGCTGTGGTACAGGAGGCAGTGGGAGACTGTGCTGTGATACAGGAGATAGTAGGAGACTGTGCTGTGGTACAGGAGGCAGTAGGAGACTGTGCCGTGGTACAAGAGGCAGTGGGAGACTGTGCTGTGGTACAGGAGGCAGTGGGAGACTGTGCTGTGGTACAGGAGGCAGTGGGAGACTGTGCTGTGGTACAGGAGATAGTAGGAGACTGAGCTGTGGTACAGGAGGCAGTGGGAGACTGAGCTGTGGTACAGGAGGCAGTAGGAGACTGTGCTGTGGTACAGGAGGCAGTAGGAGACTGTGCCGTGGTACAGGAGGCAGTGGGAGACTGTGCTGTGGTACAGGAGGCAGTGGGAGACTGTGCTGTGGTACAGGAGGCAATGGGAGACTGTGCTGTGGTACAGGAGGCAGTGGGAGACTGTGCTGTGGTACAGGAGATAGTAGGAGACTGTGCTGTGGTACAGGAGGCAGTGGGAGACTGTGCTGTGATACAGGAGATAGTAGGAGACTGTGCTGTGGTACAGGAGGCAGTAGGAGACTGTGCCGTGGTACAGGAGGCAGTGGGAGACTGTGCTGTGGTACAGGAGGCAGTGGGAGACTGTGCTGTGGTACAGGAGGCAGTGGGAGACTGTGCTGTGGTACAGGAGATAGTAGGAGACTGAGCTGTGGTACAGGAGGCAGTGGGAGACTGTGCTGTGGTACAGGAGGCAGTAGGAGACTGTGCTGTGGTACAGGAGGCAGTAGGAGACTGTGCCGTGGTACAGGAGGCAGTGGGAGACTGTGCTGTGGTACAGGAGGCAGTGGGAGACTGTGCTGTGGTACAGGAGGCAGTGGGAGACTGTGCTGTGGTACAGGAGATAGTAGGAGACTGAGCTGTGGTACAGGAGGCAGTGGGAGACTGTGCTGTTGTACAGGAGGCAGTAGGAGACTGTGCTGTGGTACAGGAGGCTGTAGGAGACTGTGCTGTGGTACAGGAGATAGTAGGAGACTGTGCTGTGGTACAGGAGGCAGTGGGAGACTGTGCTGTGCTACAGGAGGCAGTGGGAGACTGTGCTGTGCTACAGGAGGCAGTGGGAGACTGTGCTGTGCTACAGGAGGCAGTGGGAGACTGTGCTGTGGTACAGGAGATAGTAGGAGACTATGCTGTGGTACAGGAGGCAGTAGGAGAATTTCAGTCTATTTAATTTTTCAGAAATCCGTCAATCAAACATATTCTGTACGGACAATTTTCAGGTTAAAGACTTCTTTTCTCCAGTACTGTTCAAGGTCACATTGCCTTAACTTAAGACACTCATTTCATTTCAAATGAACTTGTGATGGAAACTGCTTGTTGCAGATAAAAGACCTTACACTACTTATTCCTTTAATTAAGCATCTCACGCACTCTGATGTCACTGTGTGCTACAAGTAGGAAACATAATGCTTTTCTATGGCAAAGAGCAGGTTGATGAATTGCATGCTGGGGGATTTTTCCAGTTCAGTTTCTGCAGTAGCTGTTTTTAATTGTGACTTGGGCTGGGGTGTGTGTGTGTGTGTGTGCATGGCTCTCTCCCTCACCCTGGAGCCGACCATAAATGTTCCAGGAGTGTTTTATGATGCAATGTGCTTCAGGGACAGGGAATGGAAGACCACTGCAACACACCGCAGTATTTTAATTTTCTGCTGCAGACATACAGCCAAACATTTCAGCTGCAATTGACTCGCATTTCTCCCAGCCCTCCACCCCCCCCCCCCCAAAACACTCACAGATCTTGTTAAACCTCCATAACAGGATCTGCAGTTGCAGTATATACAAAACCAGCCGCCTATGCAAACTGCGTAGATCACCCCTAATTCATACACAATAATAGTCACAATAATAGTAATTACACTTTACATGTATTTTTCATGAAGAGCTTACTGCCTACAGGTTATGGTTGTTATATATGATATATGTTGATATATACAAATGTTTCCACAGATTTGCGGCTTCACATTTACACTGCAGCGCCAGTGATTATATCTCCATTCTGTAGGTGTTAGTTGCAAAGGTGGAAGTCTCTCATCAGTCATCTGCGACTGCCACAGGCAGCTCCCTTAGCAGTTGCGGTCTTGTTTTGTGCCAGAACTGTACAAAGCAGCTCTCGGACGTCCGGACGTATGATGCCGGTTTGTCCGATTCGCAAAGCGGAAGGGCGGAAATGCGTTCGGACGCATGCCGCCAAAGTGCGCTGGGAAAACACGTGTGACATTAGAAAGGATTATGAGCCATAATCAATTGTATTCCCTTTAACAGCCTCTGTTTGCCTTTCAGTGCAGAGCAGAGATGGAGAACAGGTGCTAAAGTATGCAGGTTGCAATATTTGCCGTTTAAACCATAGACCGTAGAGGTTTAAACAGATATAGAATGGAGTAGAAATTGACAGTTGCAGTGGGTTGTTCTGGTCTATGAGAGAATAGGTGAGAGAGAGAGAGATAGAGAGACAGTCTGCAGTTTGCTGAGGTAAGCGTACTGCAACAGCAGAGCGGGGGTGCAGGATGCCGGTTGGGAGAGGGAGAGGCAGCTGCCTCATGTATCCCCTCTTCCTGAACTGGGTGTGCCGGCGTTGGCTCTATGGTTGCTCTGTGGTTGCTCTATGGTGGCTGTGTGGTTGCTGCGTGCTTGCTCTGCGGTTGCTTTTTGGGTGCTGTGTGGTTCTTGTGTGGTTGCTTTGTGGTTAATCCATGATTGCTGTGTGGTTGATTTGTGGTTACTCTATAGTTGTGAGGTTCCTGTTTGGTTGCTTTGTGGTTACTCTATGGTTGTTGTGTGGTTGCTTTGTGGTTACTCTATGGTTGCTTTACAAAAATGAACTATAGTATTGCTATAGTTATTGTCTAGAAAACTATTAAGAATCTTATAGTTTATTTGCCTATAATAATTCTGTAGTATTTGTCACTATAGGACAATAGTATCACTATAGTATTTTCACCCCCTATAATAATTATGTAGTATTTGTCACTAGTATTTGTCAATATAGGACAATAGTATCACGATAATATGTAGGAAAAAAAACTACAGCAATACTATAGTCTTTGTATAGTATATGCTGTAGTCATACTATAGTCTTACAATAGTTAATTTTCTTTAGGCATGTGCTGCCCTTGTCCGTTATATGGCCCTGTTACAGAGACGTAAGGCTGAAACTGAAACGGACGCTTTACACAGCTATGTACGTGACCATTCTAGTGTTTTCTAGCGATGCGCCGTTTCCGTCCACCGTGACAAACTGACTTCTCCTAATAGTAAATGGCGGGTGAAGCCAGGCTGCATAATTACATCGTGTCACAGCGATGCCGCGTGTGTCCTTTGAGGGATTTGTAACGGTGAGAAAGGAAATCTGCCGCCGTGCGCCCTCAGACCTGGCAGGGACTTGTTTTTCTGTTTTTTGGAGCAAAAAGAGGGCTGCAGTTTTAATATCTTCTGAAAGCCTGGACTCATTCTGAAAGTCTGCCTCATTCTGAGAGCTGGAACCTTTGTTCCGGGGGGCAGAAAGACACTTGGAGCTGAAATTGACAAACCCAATCTTCCTGTTTTCCCATTTACGGGAATTGATTTCTGTGTCTTTGCGTTTGAATTTATGGCACGTGCTCAAGTTTAGAGGTATCGCTAATGTGTTTGACTGCCGGTTAAACAAATAATATAAAGAATTCTGACGGGTTATGTAATCAGGACATTTTTTCCTCTATTGTTTGAATTGATTCCATCTCCAAACGTTCAAAACCCCGTACAAAATCAGTCAGTCAATAACCTGTGAGTACTTGTGCTTTTATTAACTAGACAGATGCCTCTTTATGAGAGTGCAGTCTGTTGCTCTTCCTGTGGGATTTACATGTCCATTCACACTTAACTTAAACGTAGTGGTCAGTGGAAGAGATTGATGGCAAGCTGAGATTCCTTTTGCAAAGACAATGCTCGCAGAGGGTACAGGCAGATAGACAGATTCCCGTTAGAGGAATGTAAGGAAAGTGTGTCACGTGTTACATTCATTTTTCACATGTTGCTTTCACACAGACTCGAATGTAATCTACGGACTAAGCACGTTCTGGTATCAGTCACGCCATTCCGTAGGCCCAATAAATTTTGTGTTCAGTGTTGCCCTTGGTGTATTTATTTCAGGCTTCTGTTTTCCGTTTCTGCCTTTCTGTTGGTCGGCTGGGCATGAGTTGCTACATCTTCATTTTTGGCGAATCCATCTGGAGTTTAGTTCCCTTCCTTTCTTTAACCTGAGCGGACGGGGCCAGTTGAGTCACGGGGCTGGAGGAAAGGGTTTTGAGAATACGCCCACTCCGCCCAGCTCCTCGACGGCTGGGGATCTACATCCGCGTTTGAATACCGCCACCAGTAGCGGAAGCCTGAGGAGGGGCCGGATTTGGTTCTGAACAGAAAGCAATTAATTCCTCTAATTAAGCACCCTGGCCTAAGGAAAGAGTGTGGACCCCCACGGAACTGGGAAGCTCGCCGCACCGCATTTAGGGGGCTAAAGTGGGTGCGCCTCGTTCTCGCTGTTCCCTTCGTGTGGAAGGAGTCTTCTCCCACTGGGGGTGACGGGGTGTGAGAAGTCTGTTTCGCAGTAATCCTGTCAAGGTGAAGGTGTTGATTAAAGTGGGAAGCGGCGTCGGATGAGGCCTGCGGAGGGTCGCGTTACGGCTGCTGGCTGTTCCCCTGGCGACTGACTCTTGCGCTCGCGTGGGAGCTGTGCGTCCGCATTTGTTTAACGTGAGGAAAGAGCCGCGGACGGCGAAGGGTGAGGTGGCGGCCCGGGGTTTTTCGAAGCTGCCAGGATCAAAACGACTCAACTGCAGTTTTCTCTGGAAAACAACTGACTCCATCTCAACAGCACTCCCAGGTTCGTTTTAGAGACGCCATGACCCAGACACTTTGCCGTTTGTTATTTTATTTTGCCGTTACCGTCCCCCGTACCTGCTCTAAACTTGTCAGAATAGCAGACCATGATTTGGAGAGAGAGGGTAACACTCGCTTTATCGCCATGAGAGGGAGCAAGCTTTACTTCCCCCTCCCCCACCCACCAAGCTCCTCTCCTTTCTCCTCAGCCCAGCTGTTGATGAGTGTGGCGCATCTCCAAGGACTGGCATTGTGGGGACACCTGAGAGATGGAGCACTGTTTGTTTGGGAAACATGTCCTGGGCAGAGACCTTCCTTAATAACCCTTTTGAAGAGTGGGTTTTTTGGTCTGTTTTTTTTCAAAATTCTAAGTCGGTGTTCTAGAACTCCAGCAGTAATTGTTACATCAGCATCAGAATGTTCAGCTAAGAACATTGTAATAACATATCTGTGAATATCTGTTTTTCTCTGTGTCGCTTATACCAACATCAACGTCCAGGAGCTCAACTCCCTGAGGCTGCCACATATGGATTCTGCATCTGAGTCCCCCCCTATATATGAAATATACATATCTGAGCAACCTCTCTCTTATGAAATATGCATGGAAGCATCCATGCTTTAATTTAATTAGACATGACAAGCTGATTACTTTTCCAGTGGACTATTGGCAGCATGTGGGGGGGTGGGTGGGGGTCAAGGCTTTCCTCTTTGCAGAGAACTGAGGGGTTGAGATGATTTCCACTGGTTCCTCATAGTGACAGCCCTCCCCAAGCTCTAACTTAGCTCCACCCAGACAGCACGTGTGCGTATCGCATTGTTGGTGTCTTGAGTGGACAGGGGCTGGATATTCTAATTCCACCACTGCTGTGTGCAGGAGTGCCTTTGACACACCCCGTTGCATGATGGGACCAAGAGTTAGAAGTCTTACTGTGGTGTTCTTTATGTTCCACTAATGGATTTCAGCACTGGAACTTGTCATGTCATCTCAGCCGTAAGACTGCCATAGCAGCCAGACAGAAGGAGCTTCAAATGTAACCCTGACTACATTTCAGGCTCACAATGTTGACCTGCATTACACCCAGGCTTAGACCTAGTTTAAGCTTAAGTAGGTCATGTTTTCATATTGAAATGTGGCACATGATCTATATTTCAGCACATATATTTGGTAATAGTGCTGTAGGGGCACAAACAAAAGGCTCCGCCG
Organism: Synaphobranchus kaupii; assembly: GCA_029718625.1. Lineage (NCBI taxonomy): Eukaryota > Metazoa > Chordata > Actinopteri > Anguilliformes > Synaphobranchidae > Synaphobranchus > Synaphobranchus kaupii. Next base: position 33,388,380 of record CM056385.1, on the reverse strand, counting down.
TTTCCCAGGTGAACACTCTGCCAGTAGCTCAGGTGAATCTGTGTCAAAACCACGCGGCCGGGATGCTAAACACGCGGCCCGGATGCTGACTCAGACAAGCACTTATTCTCTCTGCTGGAACCTCCCCAAAAAGCGCACACCAGCAATGCCCTTACTCAGATTAAACTGAGTGTTTCAGCTTTGAGTCGGGCGATATCGGCGTGTTTTCCCCGGTGCCGCAGTATTATAGCGGGACGAGTGACATTTAAAATTTAACTGGGCCATCCCGGATAACGATTTTTGCTGAGAAAATAATGTACGTAAACATGACTTTGAACCGACGAGTGTGAATCCGTTTGGAATTTGTGCTCTGCGCGTCATAGTTTGAAAATACTGTATTTAATTATGTTCGGTAACCATCTACCAGTCTGATGTTTTCTGAAGGTAGTCTACCTCTTCATACTGGTGCTTTCTGTTTAATATGGGATTTTCGCGTTCTTAATATTACATTTTTCAGTCTGAAGCGTGAAACGGGCTCACTTTAGCGGCAGTCCTTTTCTGTTCAGGGTTCAAAAAGCAGGAAGTGCGGCGTGGCCCGTGCTGCTCTTACATCCGGACAGTCTTGCCCTCCGTTCCCCCGCGCAGGCGCGGCGTGCAGGCGCTTCAATCTTACGCACGCCTCTTCAAAGCGCGCCACTTCATTAAGCCACTTGTCGGCGTTTATGGCGCTTTATCGTCCGCGCTCGTAAACGGTTAACGCGGCGAGCCGGCGGGCGCAGGCGAGCGGCTCAGCTGTCGCCGGCGGGCTTAACGCGACGGGGTGATTATCCTGGCGGCCCGGCGATGGACTCCCGCTTGTTCCGGAGTCAAGACTCTGCTTTGTGTCCCGCGGACCATCGGCGCATCATCTGCCGCCCCTGCGGAGAAAGCTCATTGTTCGTCGCTTCACTTGATTTATGGTCTCGCTGAGGCCAGCTCAGCCCTCCCCCTGACCTGGTCCAGTCAAACTGACCACTGGACATCTGGACTGCGACCTGCACCCTTCCTCCACAGATGGCTTAATTTCCCCCACAGCAACTGGCAAAATTGAAAGGTCAGCATACAAAACGAAAGGGCCGTCGAAGGGGAAAGAAATCAATGTGCTTTATGGTCCCGGTGAACTGTCGGCTGGAGGTAATTTCCCCGTTCTTTCGGGGGGGAAAAATGAACGGAGCGGCAGCAGTTGCGTATGCTTGGTTGCTAATGCCGCCGCATGCCGTCGCGGCGTTGTTATGTTCAGCTGTGAATCGGCTGTCATTGCCGGGGGCGTCGCGGTGCTATATTTGCCTTTCTGTTCCATCTCAGGGTTTCTTAACTTGCATGGTGGTGATGACGGTGGTCTGATATTCCTTTTGGAGAAATATCCCCCTGAAAGGGACTCCGTGCGTGCGGCCCGTTCAGTGTTGTTGTATCGAGGCCTTTCCCATGTTCTCCAGCAGTTTCACAAATTGTCACAACACAAAATTCCTGAAAGAGAGATGAAATGGGACATGCTATAATTTAGAGAACAGCGTGTGAGAGAAAGGCTGCGATATAGCTTAAGCTCATGAGAGAGCGGCGGGAGGTCCTTTACTCTCCGTTGAGTTGCTCAGTCACTGTCAAGCTTACCGAGCAGTTTTGTAATTATCTTTTATAAAACACTCTGCTTGGCTTTCCCTTATGACTCGGTGTGACTGTGACCTGCAGTCCGCAGTGCAGAAATTGGCTTTATCTATCTGGATTAGGGGGGGTTTCTTGGGGTTACTGCTGCTAAAGTACCCCCTATCTGCCCCCCAGGTACCTACAGGTAACATCACAGCCATTGAGAGGCAGGTCTCTTCACAGACTGGTGCTAGCTCTCCTGTAGTATGTTGTGTGACATTTAGCATCTCCCGTGCCCCTTTACAGGTATATGGGGCATGGCTATAATCTGGGGGCATGGCTATAATCTGAGAGCATGGTGCAATTAGTGAATCCGAGCGGGAGTAAGATGTTGAGGAAAGACTCGATGTTTTTGCATCAACATATCATTTTATCTGATGATATAAGTCCTTCTTTTCAGCCGTGTAATGAGGAAATTAAACAACACATTTGGTCACTGAAGTAGGACAATGCTTGTAACATCTTTTGAGGAGGATTATTTTACAGGTACTGCTGAGAATGGTGTCTGTCTGTCAGGTCTATTATCCATCAAGTGTCTCTCATGGATCCGGGTTTTCACTCCTTCAGAAAAGGTGTCTGTCTGTCTGTCTGTCTGACACCAGGACAGGATGCTGCGAGTCACTGAGCTGGTTTTGCCTGTGCCTGCAGATGGAAGAAGAGGACATTTTATCTTGCAAAAGGACACTTTTGTGAATATCTTTTTCTCTTCATTAATTCTATGTTTCACAAATCATCCGTAAGCCATGAGTTATAGAATGCAACAAAAATATAAGCTCCCCCAGTACTTTAAATATGTGTGTCATGCTTTGACAGTATAGTCTTATTTTAAGGGTACTGTGGAACCTTAATGGGTTTGTAATGGAGGATGCAATAGAGCAGATGTCACTCATATATAGGGCATCCACATGGCAATTGACAAAGAGAATGCAACAAAGTGGGAAAAATAAGCTACATATGTAACTCACATATGTCTGCAATAACTACTGTATTTCAATAACTGTCATGTATTAAGCATGCAAGTACATAGTCATTGTTGATGAGAGTCAAAAACCACAACCTGTAATGTGCTCCATAAGTTCAAAAAGTGTAACAGACAAGCGATGGCGTGACAGAGTTTGTAAACTCAACCTATTTAAAATTCGATCAATACTCCCTTTTCCTCCCCCTGTCCTGTCATTCTGTGCGTCTCTCTATTTCTCCATTCCCTCCTTTTGTTCTCTCTTTCACCCCTGCTTGCTCTACCTTTGTTCCATCTTTCCCCCTTGCCGAAATGGCTGCCCCATCTGTCCGTCGTAGGGCCCCTGTCTCCCATGGTCTCATCACGCTTGTGTCCTTTCATCACCAGCGATTTCGGAACAGGGGTCTCTGATTGCAAAGCGTGGCACAAACGGGCGCCCATTATTGCTACGAGCTGTAGAACTAACCAGAACGGATTTATTTATTTATTTTCCACAGAAAGCACCACGGGGCGTTGTGTATTGTGTTTTTTCCTCCTCCCAGTCGGGCACGCTGCGGGGAGGGCGCAGCGTGAGATCCCGTCCTCCACAAAGCATGCGCAGACGAAAAACACAATTGTTTGATGGGGGAAGTAACACCCACTTTCATGCCCCTCTTCAAAAGAATAAAACATTTCCACATTGGATTAATTACAGATGACACACGCAAAAGAAAAAAAAAAAGATAGTCTCCCATATTTGGGGGCCTGTGCTTTTAGGAATTGCTGTAGTTTAAAAGAAAATGGAAGTTTAAAAGAAAATGGATGAGTCACTAAGTTGTGTGTTTTGTGTGGCAGGCATTCTGGATGACATAGTCCAGCAACTTGATGATTAAAAGCTGTTTGGAGACAAACAGAGAGGGAAACTGAGCAACTTTGGAACACTTTCCTAGAATTTCTAATTCTATGGTGCAATACTTTCACATAGGAAACTTCAAGGAAAATTTCATCATTTGCTGAGAATGTGGTCATTAATATAAATGACGGGGTAGCTTAAGTTCAGATGACGACGCTAATTCATCTAGTCGGTCAAGTTTGAAAGACTCTGAAGTCAGATATCTGAGAGAAAATTCACAAAACAACCAGAAAGGGCTGACTCATTCAAATGTCACATGGATAATTCTTGACAGATCAGCCTGTTTTTTTGAGAACTGATACCATGCCTTTTGCGTAGCTGCCTTTTTTAACCTTTTCTATTACATGTGGGGTAAAATGAGAAATGCCAAAGGGATGCAAAGAGGATTGGGGTTTAGTAAAAATATTATTGAGCTCATAAGAATAATTAACATCAGAAAAGAATATTTAATGTATCTAATGTAACCATAATATTTCATAATTTATTCACCAGTCTTGCTGGTGCAAGTGCTGTACTGTCAGACAATTTTTTTTTTTTAAAAAGCATGAATACACAGCAAAAAATAGATAGGAAAGCAGTTGTTAAAACCGCACATCAACACCCAGGTACATTATCTTACAATTCATGTAGTTTTGCTGGATTTAGAGTTATATTGGATTTTAGAGTTACCATTATATAGAGTTCCTTGCTTAAAAGTGCAACATTGTGGTCTCACCTGGACACCCTGCAATGGCCTCTAACTTCTCAAAGACATTGTTTTGGTCGCATAAAGCAGCTACAGCCGGAACAAACTGCTAAACGGATGTGCAAAAGTAGAATCTAGAATTGATTACATTTTGTCCCAGGCAGACTGAAGCGTACTGTATATTTATCTGTGAAAAATGACCAATGTTAGATACTTTAGATGCAATTTTCCTGGTGTCTCTCACCACTAACAGCTTCACTATGTATCCTTGATTGTTAAAGTGACTAGCCTGTAATTTTCCTCTTAAGTTCTCTACCCTCTACCCATCCTTATATTTTCCGAGCCGGCTGACCACAGGAATGGTGGAACGTCATGTTTTTGTGTGACCCGTCTTTATAAATACGTCTAAAATAAGATTATTCGACTTCGAGTCACGAGATTTAAGGCTTCCTATTTCCAGCGGTGGACAAAACAAGACAGGCCTTTCTCTATTTTCATGGAGTACAGCATGGTTCAGCTCTGACATCAATACAATTAATCAAATGGAAGGACGACGCATTCACAGGGCAATCGATAGCGGGCGCTCCGAGCTATTAAAGTGCGAACGGGCGGAGCTCATTTGCAGTGGACTGTCACCGCTGAAACGGATTCTGCTGCGCGGTCTCGATTCTCATCCTTCCATTAAATGATTTTAAAGGGGAAACAGCCACCGCGCAGTTGAAGAGCTGCCACATCTCCACTGGAGCAGCTTCCCTTTATAAATCTCCATTATGACTCCTGTCTTTGCTTTGCCTTTACTTTAGTTCAGTGCGTTCAGGGAAAAAAAAGTGCATTTTGATTGCGCCATAAATATGTCACTAGATTACATTTCCCCTCTCTCTCTCTCACTAAAGTCATACGCATGGAATTTATGGGCGTGGAGTGAAACCCCACAGACATTTTGAACTGAAAACATATGAGTAAGCAGTTGTCGCATTCTTACATATTTTTTTTGGTTTTTGGCAAGATGTCCCTCGCTGTGACATCACTTCTTGGAGCCTGGCCTCCGCCATCTGGAGCAGAGCTGAGCTTAATAGGCTTTGGTACTGTGTACCCGCAGGCCCGCTGCGGTCACCGCCTGGGCGCGGAACATCGTGCCCCTCCCCCGCGAGCCCGCGGTCCCCCTCTGAAAAGTCGGACCGCCGTACACGCGTTAAATGGGAAACCGAGCCACAATGGCTCCCTTCTTAGGAGCGGGATAATAAAACGAGCCCTCAGGATTGAGAGACGCACTCGGGCCTCTCCTACTCCCACCCGGTGGCTGCGCTGAATGGGTTGAATTCCTCACATAGGCAGACACACTTGGCTGACTCTGATACAACCGGGCAGGCCCATCATTTGTTGGACGGGCAGAGTGAGCATCTGTCTGTCATGTCTTGTGACTGAGCCGCGTCACACGATAAAAAAATGGAGAGAGAGAGAGAGAGAGAGAGAGAGCTTTCCTTGGATTTGTCTGCTAATTATTCCGGGCGAAGGCGTTTGACGTTTTTCGCTCCGCGCTGGATGAAAAGGCTTCCTCCAGCGTGACTGCTCCCTTTCAGGTGCTCTCACCCCATAATTAAATGGTAAAAAAGGAAAGTGCATTCTGAACTAGACTGCCGGTATTTCGTGTTTATTAACAGACCGCACGGTTCGGTGAATTTGCGATTATTTCTTTTCTCAATGGCGTAAGAGTCTTAACACTGCCGCGAGCTCCATATCTGGCTCTCAGGCTGCAGCTCTGTGTGTGTTCACAAACTCCACATTCCAGAGGCATTGCGCATTCTGGAGATATTTCACGTTCCGTACGTGGCTCACGGTCCCGTGCCCTGTGAAGACCCGTGTTCTGTGCGCGGCGGGTTGCGAATGCTGGTCGAAACAGGTGGACAGGTGCGCTCGCCCTTCCTCCCCCGGGATGGCGAGGAGGAGGAGGAGGAGGTGACTCCCTCCTCGCTCTCCCGCCGGAGGCCCTGACTGAGGCGGGGGAGCGGCAGAGACTCAGACTAAGATGGGGCCGTGTCAGGAGGGACAGATTGTTCCTGCTAATTACGGCGCCAGGGAAGACGAGAAGCCGCGTCTCAGGGCTTCACCGTGCAGGTGGAGATCATTAAACACTGCAAGGGTGCCCGCCTCTCCATCTCCAGGATCCGCCACTTGCAAAGTCTCACTGCATTTCACACGATCAGTCCTCGTGCTGAAATTTACATTAACTTCCCTGCAACGTGCAGAATGTGTGTAGAAACAAATGTAAATGGTACAAATATAAATAGCATGGGCAGGCAGTGTGAAGAGCAGATGTGGGAGGAATGAGTTGGGCTCATTTAGTATCAGGTATCACTGTGGGACAGATAGGAATGACCTTGGCTGAGTGCTGTGTATGTGCGGTTCAGAGGCCTCGTACGCTATTCAACAACGGCAGTGTAAGCCGTGCCAGGTACTTCAGCTCAAGGTGAAGTGTCTGCCGCTGAATATAAAGGATATCGGCGCTCAGTAGTGCTGTGAAACGTGGCTTTGTGCCGGTGTCCCTCAATCGCACTGCTTTGGAAGCGCAAGCTTGCTTCTTTTTTTTTTTTGGACTACGGCCACCAACGGCTTCTTGTTTACTGAAATTCTTGCCTAACTGATGACATCTTCACCTGGAGATATATGGCCATGGCACAGAGACATACTGTAGTGAAAGAGAAACTTGCCTGCAGAAGAGAAAAACAGCTTGTGGTGCAAGAGTCTCTTCAGCCTGAGTATATTTCTGTGTGACTGCTGTGATCTCTCACACAGAGGCTTTCAGTTGCCACAGTGGCATCTAGTCCCACTTTGAAACCCATGCCGTTTTATTGCCAGGCAACGCATTCTATGGTCTTAGACCCGGCGGAACACGCTCGACATGTAATCACAAATATCATGAAAGTAGCGCTGTGGCTTTTTCTGGCGTACAGCCGCCCACGCAAACAGTCGGAGTCAGTTCCACTGGAGCCCGGCTCTATTCTCTGGATGTGTTTTTGCTTCGGGTGCACATTGATCTTGATGGAGTGCCATCAGAGGTGGATTCTGGGAACAAGGGTATGTGCAGGGATGAGGGTTGTTAATGGGTCAATGGTCAAGGGATGCCAACTTTGAATAGAGCAACGCATTATTCAAAATAGTAGTTCCGTAAATGATACAAGCATACTTCCATCATTGCTTCACACGTACATTTTATATACAATGATTTGATCTGATTTGTTTCGACAGAAATTGTTATATAGGAGCTATTGAAATGTCTCGAAGAATTATTTAACATCTATCATTATATAGTGTGTACTGTACAAAGGGGAGTGTGTTTTTGGAAATTACTCTTATTAGATGGGTTCAGGGTAAAATCCCAAGAGGGTGCCAATATTTATGTCTCTATCTAAATATCTTCAGTAAACCTAAAGAATGTAAGCTATGTCATTAGTTCTTGTTGAGGTTGTCTGTTAAGCAAAGGGATGATGTCACTTCCAGCAATTGGTGTAGTTTGAATGTTTGTTGGTGACAATGCACTTTCACACCCTGGGTTAAGTAAAAAATAAATAAATAAGTTACAAAACATCACATTTGAGCGCTTTGGGCGTAAATAATACAATTGCCTGGCAGAAACGGGATTTTCCTGCTTAAAAAGATGACATACTGAGCGTCTTCAGAATGTTGTGCTGCGGTGCATTTCTGGCCGAGTGACTGAGAGGTCTGAGCCTCACCGCGTGACGGGTTCTTGGCGTTGCACGCGGACCAGTCGCTAGATCCTGTTTAGGATCCTGTTTTGTTTTTCGATTCGTCCCCAGACTTTGTTTATAACTGGCCATCTGTCGTTGGCATTGGCTGCAGCGCATTTCCTTTGTGTCAGCGGTCAGCTCCATGGAGCAATCGATGCGTGAAACTAAACAAATCACACGGGCTCACCGAGCCACACAGACTCAGTTCTGTCTCACATTTATGTGACTGTATCCAATGTATACGTCAGCAGCACCCAAGCCTGGCTGTGCAGCAGATTCTCTTGGACAAGTGCCCTGTTTTCTTCTCGTTTGCAAGAATGTTTTCTTGGAATCCATGAGGTTCTTTATGTCAACTGTACATTCGATTAGTTCATGTGTCACCTGTAGTGACAAAAATAAACCTCCTTCTCAATGAAACTGTAGACCCTTTGGACGTCGGTAAAACTAAATGGATGCTATCTGCACCCAACGACACGTGGGCTACGTTTAAGGGGCAAACGCCAACCCAAAATACTGTAGGCACTGTCTTTTCTAGGATTTGAACGCAAATGAATATCACATAGGAAAAAGGAGAGCTCTACTGCATGTATGGACAGCTTTAAATGGTCTTGGGCTTAACTGCAGAGTGACACAGTGAACATGCTGATGCCAGCCCAGAATTCCAGTTTTCTTTCCAATTAGTGTCAATTCTGAGAGAGAGGGTTCCTTCATTTGCTGAATGTCTACCACTATCTACTGTCCTTTCATACTTACATGTGTTGTGGATTAAGAGGTTTTTATTCATTGGCATTCAAGCAGAATCTAAAGGGACTTTGTGAACCTCCTTGAGTATCGGACAGGAGGGTATATTTTACTGCTCTTCCACAAGAGCTGATTGGCTGTTCAAGGACAGGTTCAAGGACTCTCGAGGGGATAGAGAGAAGGGGTGGCGAGCCACTTCTGACAGATCCAGAATTCTTGAACCATTCACCCCAACTGTAGCTCCCCAGATAGATCGACCCCCCCCCCCCCCACCCCACCCCACCCCACCCCACCTCACCCCACCCCACCCCACCCCACCTCACCCCACCTCCCCTCAAGTTTGGCAAGATTCTCTTGTATCTGTGGTTTTCCGGCCCTTGCGTTCACATTCGCAGGACAGTATAAGTAGCCTGGAGGTAAATCAGTGTTAACAGATGAGCTATGTCAGCCCGGATCAAAGACCAAAGAAAAGGAAACGGGAGAACAGCAAGGCCGTTCCCAAAAGTGCGATGTCTTTGACTCGTAGAGGCTGTCCCTTGACATTAAAATATTCCTTTGTACCCATGGCCACTCTTCTGCCACAGCAATTAGCATGTAAAAGTGGCATGTGGCAAACATTAGCACGTAGCAGCATTTGCTGGTCTGAATGCTGTGAGCCACTCAAATGAGTTTGGAAACATGGGGACGAAGGTGGGGATTGTGATGTGTTCTGCGGCTTTTTATTGTGAGATGGAAGAAAGGAGAGGACGGATCAGACCCGACTGGTTTGGATCATCTCTGAATTCCATGCAGTGGCTGAGTGACTCTGTGGCCGTTTGGCTGTTTACACAGTGATGGTTTGGTAAAAACACAGTGTCCAGGGACAGGCCAGGCCTGTTGTCAGCTGATGTGATTACTGCAGTCGGTCATTCAGACACACAAACGCACTCAAGCGGACATACTCAAACACTTTACCCGCACGTCCAAAAAAGTCACGCGATGATAAAGGTATTCTAACTAAACAAAAAGTCTAGCAAAGTTTTAATGGCAGAAACTATCAATTCCTATGCTCTCCCGGCATTATAATTTGATTTATGAGAGGGAAACACTCACATGTGTATGATGTGTACAGCTTAGAACCAAGTAAATACCCCAATGAGGAATAATTACGTCACCTAACTGTGATGGGTTTCCCACCTTTGACCGGATGAGGCCCTTTGGCCCTAGTGCTGAGTGGGTGCGTTCCTGAGAGAAGTTTCCAGAAGAATGGCGTTTGGTCATAGCACCCGGGGCATGCCATTCTGCTGAGGCCTGGCTGATTTACTTGCAGTAAATGGTTGCAAATATGTCTGGCTATGCACTGACTCAGAGTTTTTGTGACAATCGCAGTGCTTTGTTAAGTAGATTTTGTTCCTCCGGCTCTGTGCTGGGACTATGGTTTTATGCTGTTTTTGTGTCAAATTTTGTTGTTTTTTTGTCAGGCGGCTCAGCACAGTCTGGGGATGGAGGTCTATGCCTGTCGCTCCTTAGTGATTTGACGGAACTACAGGACTCGCACTGAAGAGTACCACTAAATTTCCATTTTTTGTTTTGGAATTTCATCTATGGAGATTTGGAAAGCCGTTTGTGGCTGTTATGGCTTGGACACTTTCAAGTGAATATTGATGAGACAAGTCCAGCTTTTGTGTTTCTTTCACTAATAGCTGCTGCATTTCTCTATATCACATATAGTGACAGAACAGTCAGTAAGCCAGAGGGTTTCTGCAAACATGGAAAACTGATCCGTGAAAATAGCTCTTGACAGTCTGCCCACAGTGTGAAGTCCTCAACTAACTACAGGATAACTTACTTGCAGACGGAAACTTTTCTCTGGGCTGTAGCAGTTCTCTCATTAAAAATGTGTTTTGGGGAGGGAGCTGGACATAGCCACTCATTCTCATTGTTTATGTCTGTGGGAGCCCATATTTCTTGCTACATCAGTGGAATGTTTAATAATGTGGAATAAATCAATGTATAATTTTATGAGTGTCATATAACATTTTTTTTTGTTTGGATTCAAGCAAGTCAGATTCGGTGAAGACCATTCTTCTATTTAATATTGTCATCCTCTCTCTTAGTTTAATCGCAGTAGTTTTATTGCATATGTGAAATGAAGCAATTCAGATTTTAAATTAAATATTTTCCTGAGTAACTGTTCATGGTTTAATAAGTACAATTTCCCAAGAATAATCAGAGTATGTCTGCCTTATCAAAGTTTCGTGACAGTACAGTATTTCTAAATTGTTTGCACTTATTTTATATTTTGTTATTCCTTTCTTTTGAGTAGCATGAAGTATATTCTTTAAAGAGCTGACAGGACTTTCAACTTTGTTTTTCCCCGTCAAAAAGATGGTCTTTCAACTTGAACAGGCACCTAATTTTAGAAACCCTTGTAAGATGTAGTTATTTTTAATGCTGCTGCATGTCTCTTTATTCCTTGAGTAAATCATACATATCCTTTAAACTCCAGCACAGAATGACTCGGGGGCTGATGTAACATGCAGATAGTGTGTGTGTGTGTGTTGTGTGTGTGTGTACGCACGTACGTACGTGGGTGCATGTGTGTGCACGCATATTATGTGCTCGCGTATGTGTGCACGTTTGTGTGCATGAGAGTGGTGAGCAGCTCGCGCACAGTAAAGGTTGCGTGTGCCTGGCAGAGCTTTGTGGGGTGACACTGATTCCTGTTGAGGTGCGACCCGACCTCAGCAGGGCTGCGGCTGTGACCGGCCTTTCGGCAGTACTGTGGTGCGATACCGTTCCTCAGAGCTCCAGGTACCCCCGTGCCGTCTGCCCCAGAGTGGCCCAGAGCTCCAGATACCCCCGTGCCGTCTGCCCCAGAGTGGCCCAGAGCTCCAGATACCCCCGTGCCGTCTGCCCCAGAGCTCCAGATACCCCCGTGCCGTCTGCCCCAGAGCTCCAGATACCCCCGTGCCGTCTGCCCCAGAGTGGCCCAGAGCTCCAGATACCCCCGTGCCGTCTGCCCCAGAGTGGCCCAGAGCTCCAGATACCCCCGTGCCGTCTGCCCCAGAGTGGCCCAGAGCTCCAGATACCCCCGTGCCGTCTGCCCCAGAGCTCCAGATACCCCCGTGCCATCTGCCCCAGAGTGGCCCAGAGCTCCAGATACCCCCGTGCCGTCTGCCCCAGAGTGGCCCAGAGCTCCAGATACCCCCGTGCCGTCTGCCCCAGAGTGGCCCAGAGCTCCAGATACCCCCCGTAACGTCTGCCCCAGAGCTCCAGATACCCCCGTTCCGTCTATCCCAATGTAGCTCATAGCCCCCTCGCTGTTGCAGGAAGGGACAACACACCATGTGCCAGTCCATTCTTACCCCCCTCCTCCCCAGCTGAACACACATGACTGTCCCCTTTAAGGGACAAACCCCATGCTGCCTGCTATTGAGTAACTAATCCATAATTATTGCTAATATTAGCCACCTCTCACTAAGGATGCTGATAATGATGGAAGTGTTCCCATGTGGTCATTATAAGTGGCCTTTTTATAGACAGGAACAACATTTCCTTTATGTATGTAATCGTTCTCCTCAGGGCCTCACTGCCCTTGGGTATCCAGGGCTATGTTGGGTTTTTTATCTCTGACTAGCACTTTAATTTGTCCGGAATCTACCCCCACCCGTCCCACACACACTGCTTCCAAACATTCAGTACAATGTTTCTCTTTGTAACGGCAAATAGTTTGACTCCCCCCCAACATCTCGCAAGAGGTCGGTCGGTCAGTTTACCAAGGGTGGCAGGAAGTGATGTCATTGTGTGAACATCTGCAGATCGGAGGAGTGAACTTGTTTGGAGGACGAGGGAGACGTGATTCATGTGTCTTATCCTCAAACCCCCCCCCATCCCGCGCCTCAGACTCGCCTGCGGATCTTGACAAAAGGGATTGTATTGAGGGAAGTGCTTTTTCCCCATTGCAGTAAGACTGAAAACCTGTGGTTAGCTCTTGGCAGGCTAAAGCTATGCTTCCACTCCTTAGATGTGGGTCAGCCAAAGCCGAGGTGAGCTGGAAGCGCTTTACAACAAATGGGCCCGGGATAATAGTATGTTTTCCACATCCAGTTCCAGACAGGTCATGCACATCTATGTGTGTTTCTGCTGAGCAAAGCTCCATAGCTGGCAGGAGGTTTCGTATGGTTTGCCCATATGTTATGGATACACATAAGTACGGCTTACTCATAGGTATGCCTTACTCAGAGTGTAGAGTAGTGTAAGTAAGTGAGCAGAGAGAGAGATGAGTTAGTATTGTGTGGAGTGAATGAGTAGAGAGGGATGAGTTAGTATTGTGTGGAGTGAGTGAGTTAGAGAGAGGGATGAGTTAGTACTGTGTGGAGTGACTGAGTTAGAGAGAGATGAGTTAGTATTGTGTGGAGTGACTGAGTTAGAGAGAGAGAGAGATGAGTTAGTATTCTGTGGAGTGACTGAGTTAGAGAGAGAGATGAGTTAGTATTGTGTGGAGTGAATGAGTAGAGAGGGATGAGTTAGTATTGTGTGGAGTGACTGAGTTAGAGAGAGAGAGATGAGTTAGTATTGTGATGAGTATTCTCATCCCTCTGCCCTGGCACTGTGCTCTCTGGTGTGAAGACATACGGGCGGAGGGGGGGGAGGGGGGGGGGGGGGCTCAATTGGACCTGCCAGGGAAGGGTGAAAAGAACAGAACATTCAGAGAGAAAGAGAGAGAGAGAGAAAGAGAGAGACGTTTTATTAGCTCAAGGCGCACTGCACATTAAACATTGGATTCATGCCCTCAGTTGATCTCAGTGCAGGTTTTTCTTATGCAGAAATTGTGTCTTTCAACTCTCAGTCTAAATAAACTGTAAAATCTGGAGTTTGGCCTACATTAAATGTACAGGAGTCTTTGTCAATGTTAGCCTGTGTGCTTCCCAAATTAATTAAACCCCCAGAGCTGGAGAGGAATTAGTTAAATATTGTAGAAACACCCTTTCTGGCAGAGGTATTATCAGTTGCCATGGTGACAGGAAGGTGGGTTCCCCTCTCCTTCACCACAGGGGCAAGTTTCACTTCAGAAGGAGAAGTGAAACAGCAAAAAATAGAATCTGTTCTGTTTTGAGCCAAGATGGTAGAACCTGTATATCCATTGAGGGGCTTACCATTTATTTAAAAGAAGTCAGATGATGTGGGGTCAGAATGTGTAAGAATCACATGTGATCCATTTAGGATGGGGTGGACCATGCCAGCGCATGCCAGGTGCTTCTCTGATGTTTCTCCCTGGCTCTTAATTCCTCTCCCACTCTCTCCTCCATCTTCCTTTATCTCTCTCTCTCTGTTTCTCCTCTCTCTCTCTCTCTCTCTCTCTCTCTCAGTCACAGTTGCTTGGTGTCAGCAGGAGACATGCATGGCAATAGGCCTCCTGTTTGTTTCAGTCTCCATGTGCTAATGTGCAGTCTTGTCAGACAGGCAGACATGGCACCAGTATGGGACAGCAGTCTGCGACTCGTGGGTTGTGGGCTGTAGGTATGGGCCGTGGTCCAGCCTGCAATTAGGAGAGGTCAACGAGGCTGTCTCAACAGCTGCTGGATATTCCTTTTCAGTTGTAACACGCGATTGGTGCACATCAATCATGTATATGACAGCCGTTATAAAAATAATAGCTATACCCTGAAATCTTTTTCTCCTGGTATAATTATGTTTTTATTAGCTACTGGGATATTGCACCTTCATCCCTGCTAGATAACTTCTCTAATTTGCGGTGCATAAGTTGCAGAAGTTGCTCCATGGGGAAAGCGGAAGGGAATAGTTCACATGTGGTTCTCTGGCCCCTGTTTTGACTCCCTGATACTGTGGGTATTTGCACAACCTGGCTGAGGTTATTTTGACTTTGGTTCCTGTTGGACACTCCTGCTCTGTGTGCCCTCTGACATGTGGGAGGACTGTGGAAGATGCCACCTTTCCGCTTTCCGTCTCCCCCTCCTCGACCCGCACCACTCTAGACGCTGGCAGCGAAGCCCCTGTTGCCATGGCGATGGCAGGGCTGCTCCTTGTTGTCCAGGCGATGCGGCGTCGGGCTTGTTTTTTTTTTTCCCCCCCCCCACTCATCTCTCGCCCCGAAAGAGATGCGCGGATGGAAGACGAAGGGAGATCCCTCAACAGCTGAGCGGCGTGACGCCCCGCATGTGCTCCGCGTGCCGGCAGGAGGCCAACGGCGCCCTTATTAACGCACGACGGCAGGTTTTCCTGCTGCGTCCCGCGCACTCGCGATGCCATGGGCTTCATCTCGGCGTGGGCCCTTCCCTCCCCCCCTACCCTGTGCTGGGGGAACCTTTCTTGTCAAAAAAGTCAGGAGTGGGGAACCACAAATGGAATAAACTTTCAATTTAATGAGTGTAATTTTCAGTAATTTATTCGGTAATTGATTATTTAGGGGTGTCACAGAGAGACAGGATTCCGATTTGAATGTGTTTCCCCCCCCCCCCCCCCAAGGGCATTAAGCTCAAATCCATGGGATCTGCAATGGGTGAATCCAGCAGACCTGGATCCATGCAGACTATCTTTTTTTACTTTTTAATTTAAACAGTCTCAGTTGCGTTTCAATTATTCCTACCTGCTTTTACGTTATCCTGTTTCAAAATGACACAATTAAGTTGTCAGCTAAATTAGGGCATGTGGCCGACCCGCTAACGTTAACTTCCGCGTAAAACGAAGGGGCTTTTATTTTCACGTTGAACTCCTCCGACAGCTGACGCAGCGGGCAGTCCCGCGGTGGGCCCTTGACCTCGGCTTCGTGAAAGTCGTCTGTGCGTGACCTGAAGGTGAACGTGCCACCTGGAGCCACTTTAAAGATGCATGTGCCACACGGTCACTGCTCTCTACAGGCGTAGCATGAGTCCGATCATGAGTGGTGGAGGGGTAGGAGGAGTGGGGAGGTGAGCACGGGGTGGGGGTGGTGGGGGGGGGGTGGCTCAGTTATTTATGTTAAACGTATCTTACATGGTGCACATATTGAAAAAAAAACTGTGCTTTTCCATTACCTTCCTCTTATGTTTTTTTTCCCCATTACATCCTATTCTGTGAAAGTTAAAGGGGGAATT
>CM056385.1:33263477-33372123 GCA_029718625.1 Synaphobranchus kaupii | reverse complement strand
ATTCAATGAGGAGGAATCACTAATAAATATCCCTCAAATCCTTGGATAATTGGGTATGATGAGTGTGCAGCAGTATGCATGTTGCACAGTAACCCTACATTGAATCACAATTTATCATTGTCTTCTTCTTTATTGAATTTCATAACTGAGATGTGACTTTAAAGTTGTCCAAATTAAGTTTTGGTGGATCACTTTAATAGCCAGAAATAATGGCTCTAAATTATCTCATTGATCGAGAGAAACACACACTCAAACAATCATGTCTACAGTTGTCACTCAGGTCAAGTTTTTAGTTCAGTCATGATGATCTGAAACTCTGTTGGACAATTTTAAACAACAGGTGTACACTGAGCCAATGCAGGGCTACTCACAGTCTTGGAGGACCGGGTTGTGCAGAATTTCCATTCCATTCCTAGTCATTGTTTATTTTCTAAGCTCCATTTGAATAGTGACTAAAACAGTGACCTCTAGTGACCAATGGCAATATTTCATTAAAATAATAGTGTGATGTACCACTACACAGGGTGTGTCCCAATATTCTTCACTCCCTACCTCCTTTCCTCCACTCCCCGACTACCACCTCCTCTCCGGAAGTATGCAAAACTGCCTGAACGTTTTGAGTACAAGTAGTTGCATGTACAGCCGACCTTGCCAGCTTCAGAGGAACCTTATATCAACTTCCCCGTGCATGTTCAAATTTCAGAAGGTTGGTCTCACCCTTCTGGTGCTGTTAGCCTCCTCACTGTCGCTTGAAAATCTGATTTTCTATAGGTTGTTGAAGTTCAAGGTCCCATATATATCTTTAATTAACCATGAAGGAATTTCATAAGGATAATGACACATTCTGCACATTATGCAGACATCTGTAAAATGTGAAATTTAGGAGGCTGAACAAATATGCGGGTCTGCACTGTAGTGGAAAAGCGGCATTATGCGATTGTGTGGCATTATGTGATTTACCCACTTTATTCAGTGATTTACCCACTTTATGCAGTGATTTTAGCCACTTTATGCAGTGATTTACCCACTTTATGCAGTGATTAAGCCACTTTATTCAGTGATTTAGCCACTTTATTCAGTGATTTACCCATTTTATTCAGTGATTTAGCCACTTTATTCAGATGATTTAGCCACTTTATGCAGTGATTAAGCAACTTTATGCAGTGATTTAGCTACTTTATGCAGTGATTCAGCAATTTATCTACTTTATACATTGATTCAAGAGAAGAGATGTCAGCTCCGGCAGACCAGCAAACAGCCTGAGCCGCACCTTTCTCAGAAACTGGAATTTTTATCTCGACATCCCCGTCACTGTATGGATTAACTGGCGATCTAGGCTGACGCTACTGAAAAGTACTACATGCAGAGACGGGCGTGGCTGTTCCCCTGGGTGTTTTTGTGAGAGGGGGTGTTTAAGACAGGTGTGCTGCTTATAGCTTTGGCCCTAGCACACCTGCCTTGCAGTCACTCTCCCTGGACAGAGCTCTCTGATGACTAACCACACCTCCTGTCTTCTCCCCTCAGGGCACCAGCTACCAGAAGACAAACGCAGAGATCGAAATGAAGAAAATCAATAGAGAGGAGTTCTGGGAACAAGCCAAGGTGGAAATTTGATTCCGCATTTGCTGATGTCGGGTAGTTGTCCCTGGACAAGGTCTAGGAGGGAGGGAGGGAGGGAGGCTTTTAGAACACAACACCACCTCCAGCTCCTCCATACCCTGGGTTAGGGAGGGGGAGAGTCTGTCTGTTACTCTGATTAGCCGCTCAACTCGGCGGGAGAATATGTAGCAGTATATGAGCACTCATGGCTTTAATCATAAAGAAGGGAGGGCAGAGGCGTGTTGCTGGAAGTGTTTTTTTATTTGAGGGGGTGGGGTGGGGTTGGGGGTGACAGCGAAAAAGAGGGAGAGGGAAAAAGCCCCCCTGTGTTTACTGGCCGCTCTGGAGACCGAACACACCCCTGCAGTGGTGCACTATGGGTAGGCTGAGGGGACGGACTGTGCCTTCAGCGGAGCGTGCGCCTGTCTTCCGGCTCACATCAGCAGGGTGGCCTGCAGAAACACACCGCCGCCAGATGGTAGCATTCTTGGCTTGTGCGGGAAAAACAGAGAGGCTCTTCAAAACGCCCAAGTGCCTCTCCCGCCTTATCTCAAAAGTAACTTCAAACACTGTTTTCCCAGCCGATTGCAGCGAGTCTCTTATCGAAAGGCTACTTCAGTAACGGCTGTACCTTTCATGGCGGCTGCTGGAATGCTAACGAGGGGTGATGCTAATGAGGCGTAGCCCCAATTAGTGGGAGGGGCCAAATCTAAACATCAGCCATCCTGCTGTTGTGTGATAAATCCAGGCACAGGCTGATGAAGGCAAAAATCGCACTTCGGTCATAAACCGCTGTTAAAACGGCGCTTAAAAACGGTCTGAGAACCACTCCCGAGTGGGTCAGTCAATAAAAACGCAGAGGGTTAGGTTAGGCCCTTCACACACAGGTTCCAGGTTCTTGTATATTGTATGTAACTGGTTAACTGTGACCAGGAGTCCAGAACAAGTTTAGATCTATCAAGGGGTTGGCTGTGTTAAAGTCACTCATTCGTCACAGTGCTACACAAGATACCTGCAGATATGAGAGAGAGAGGATGTTCTTCCTCTAATCAGCACTAATCCCCTGGTAGTTCTGTGGGGTCTGTCCCGTGAAAAATAGGAGTTTGGGGTGAAAAAGGGTGGTGGCAGTTCTAGTTTCAGCTTTAAAATAAAATGACAGGTTTTTTTTTAGATCACATTTGTGTCTCCCTCAGCGTGATGAGGAGCTACGTAAGGAGGAGGACCGGAAGAAGGTCGCGGAAGAGCGGCAACGCTTCGAAGAGGAGCGGATGGAGCTGGAGCGTAAGGAGCAGGAGGACAGGAGAAGAGGTACCGTGAGAGGGAGCAGCAGATCGAGGAGCACAGGTAAGCCCGGGCCTGCTTCTGCGCCACCTCCATTTCCCAAGCACTACCGCCCCACAAGACCCCCACCCCCTGCCCCTCGGTGTAACCACATACTGTGTGTGTGTGTGTGTGTGTGTGCGCGCTCGTGCAGGAAGAAGCTGCTGGAGGAAGAGGAGGTCCGAGAGAGGACGAGATCCCAGACCCTCATTGTAAGAGAAGCCATTCGCTCCGGCCTCAGTTTGACCTGTAGTTTATGGCCAGTGTCACAGGAATTCCAGTGCGCTGTTTAATGAAGTATTGTCATTTTTTTTCTCATGGTCAAACAGTACAGTTTAAATCGAATTTCGAGTGTGTCTCATTGTTACTCGTGTTTCATCATTAAATGCCTCCCGCAAATTGATCAAATACCATGACCAAATGCAGAGCGCATGAGCAAACATCTGTGCTTCTTCACCATGTCCAAAAAACTGAGAAGGAAAACCCCCCAAAAAACTGGCTGAACATTTGTCAATTGCAGGCACTTTCACTTCCTCCAGGTTAAAAACAACACTTATGTTTTCAGAACATGTCATAAATAAAACATTCGCACGTACAGGTAACATTTTATACAGATTATGAAGTTATTTTATTGTTAGGAAGTTTTGAGGTGAATGTCAGAATGTTCTACTGTACTTTTTCTCGATCATCTTGTGCAAGAGTATCAGATTTGATTACATATACACTGCCTGGCCAAAACAAAAGTCGCACACTCTAATATTTTGTTCGACTGCCTTTAGCTTTGATTACGGCGCGCATTTGTCGCGGTATTGTATTGACAACCTTATGCAATGTCACAACATTTATTTCCGTCCAGAGTTGCATTATTTTTTGGCCAAGATCCTGTATTGACGACGGGAGAGTCGAACCACTCCGTAAAGTCTTCTCCAGCACATGCCAAAGACTTTCAATGGGGTTAAGGTCAGGACTCTGGTGGCCAATTCATGTGTGAAAATGATTGCTCATGCTCCCTGAACCACTCTTTCACAATTTGAGCCGGATGAATCTTGGCATTGTCGTGCTGGAATATGCCAATTGACGGGATAACCTGGTCATTCAGTACATTCAGGTACTCAGCTGACTTAATTTTATTGCTGCATAACGTTGCTGAGCCTAGACCTGACCAATTGAAGCAACCCCAGATCATAACACTGCCTCCAGAGGCTTGTACAGTGGGCACTATGCATGATGGGTGCAATGGCAACTTTTTTTTTTGGCCAGGCAGTGTATTATAAAACACATTCTGTGCTGCCCCCTGTTGGTGTAAAATGGAAAGCAAGACTAGTAATGCTCTCGCTCTCTGCAGACAGCGGAGAGCTGTGAAGAAGCTCTGGACAAAAGGGAGTCAGAGGTGGAGGTGGGTTACCGTCCACAAGGGGGCGCTGCAGGTCCACAGAACTGTGGCCACAGTGTTGTTTTTACTGATTTATGTTTTCGCCTCATGGGTTTGTTTTTTCACTGCTTTGCTGAGTCAACTGCATTGTCTTGTCCTGTTTTAATTTTTATTTTTTCAGTGAGTTTTTAATGAGGTAAAAGTATATAATTTCAGAGAGATGTGGGATGAGGGAGGATGCAGGGGTGTGTGCGTGTTTGTGTGTGTGTGAGAGTCTGCGTGCGTGCGTGTGTGTACGCGCATGTGTGTGTGTTTGTGCATGTGAGTGTGTGAGTGTGTGTGTGTGTGCCTGTATGAGTCTTCCTGGGGTTCAGGCTGTGTGAATATTTGTTGGGTTGGCAGGAGGCGGCAGCCATCATTGCCCAGAGGACTGATAACCCGAGAGAATTCTTCAAGCAGAAGGAGATGGCTGTGGGCAGCAGCGTGGACAGCTCCCCAGTCACTACCCACAGAACTGGTAAGACCCAAACCGTCAACCGAGAGGCGTCCCTTATGAAGGGTATTGGATACACAGAGCGAGGGGGGGTCGACTCTGGCTGGGGCAACATATTTAAGAGGTATGATGTCCACTCTGCTGCTTAGACAGTGGAAGAGCCCCTCTTACAGTGCAGAATACCTGGTTCATGCCTTTCCTGGAGTGGAGTGTTTTCCACACAGTCTTCTGGGAAATGTAGTTTACAGTGTCGCCCATGTGGATGCTTGCGCAGTCAGTGGCGTTGTTTGCCAGCATCAGCAGCTTGCTGTGTCTGTGTGCTGTGTTTGCCCACATTGTCCTGCCCAAAACAGGTCTCTGTGCCCGTGAGGATCGGAGCAGCCATGTCAATCTGTGGCTCAGGCCATGCCCACAAAATGGCCGACCTGACTGAGTTCAGAGTTTATTTAAACCTAGTCCAGTGTCTCCTGATAGCCCTCAAACTGCAGTTTGAGAAAATGATACAGCAAGACCACTATCCACTGCAGACCCTCTGTGTCTATAGGAAGTGTTGTTACCACGCTCTGGAGCTCTGACCTCTCTTTCTCTCTTTTCCTTTCCTTCTCTTTGCTGTACATCCATTTTTGTCTTCCCTAACCCTTCACTTTCCCCCTTTTTTCTAACCTGTTATCTGTTTTCCTCTAACATTCCTCTAAATTCTTTACTCTGTCCCTCATTGACTCTGGCTCTGTCCCTCATTGACTCTGACTCTGTCCCTCATTGACTCTGACTCTGTCCCTCATTGACTCTGACTCTGTCCCTCATTGACTCTGACTCTGTCCCTCATTGACTCTGGCTCTAATGCATTTATTCCTGGACTCTCTCACTCTGATCCTGACTCTGATCCTCCTCTGCCTTTCTGCCCTTCATCACATACCCCTGTCTCTCCTCTCCCTCATCTCTCCGCGTTCTCCGTCTCTGTGTGTGTGTGTGTGTGTGTGTGTGTGTGTGTGTATGCGTGTGTGTATGCGTGTGTGTGTGTGTGTGTGTGTGTGTGTATGCGTGTGTGTATGCGTGTGTGTGTGTGTGTGTGTGTGTGTGTGTGTGTGTGTGTGTGTGTGTGCGTGCACATACGTTTGTGTGCGTGTGTGTGTGTGTGTGTGTGTGTGCGTGCACATACGTTTGTGTGTGTGTGTGTGTGTGTGTGTGTGTGTACATGCGTGTGTGTATCTGTGTGCGTGTGTGTGTGTGTGTGTGTGTGTGTGTGCGTGCACATGCATGTTTGTGCGCATGCGTGTGTGTGTGTGTGTGTGTGTATGTGTGCATGTGTGCGTGCGCATGTGCTTGTGTGTATTTGTCTGTCTACCAGGCCGCTTGGACAGCCCTTTCTTCAAGCTGCAGCACAGTCCTTCCGAGCCCAGCCCGCCACACATCCGGCTGCAGCCAGGTACACCTGGTAGGTAACGCCCCCCTCTGGCAGGAGGACAGAACTGCAGAGAACGGCTTCACTGTGCTGCAGCGTAGCCGACCCCCCCCCCCCCCCTTTCATTCTCTCAGCACAAACTCTAGCCAAGCTCAAATACTGCAACTACATCTGAATTTCAGCAGGATCCTTAAATCCAGTTTGCAGGAGATTTAAGAGGCCCGGGTTTAGGTGCTTCTAAATTTGCTGTGTTATCTTTCAAAGCGTATGGAGTCGAACTGCAGACGGCAAAAGAGGTAGACCTGAAGTAGACAATTCCTGATGCAGCAGTGTCATATATTTTGCTGAAGGCAGGTCTTGCTGAAAGCCCATTTAATCAGAGGTGTAGCTGAGTAACACACACTCTCCACAGCTCCCTAGTGCACTCTTCCTCTGTCACGCTAAATTTCCACACTAACTAACTAACGCATTGTTTTCAGTGCTCTCCTTACCTCATGCGCGAGTCTTTCATCTCCTCGCCAGCATTGTGTTTGTGGCATCATGGGAAAGCCCGTGTTTAATTGGTGCCCCGCTGTGTTGGAGCAAGTCTGACACTGGCGATATGCAGCCCGGTGAGAATGTGTGATGGCACTGCCCAATGGCTGCTCGTGAGAGCGAGATAGAGAAATAGAGATAGACAAAGAGAGAGTGACAGAGAGAGAGAGAGATAGTGAGACAGACAAAGAGAGAGAGCAAGACAGAGAAAGAGAGAGAGTGCTCCCTTTGTGAATCCCACCAGTTCTGTCCCATAAAGCACCTCTCTTTATTCCCATGCTTCTCCTGGTGGGCGGCCCCCTCGTCGCTTCTCTGATCTGTGAGTGTCTGTGATGTCATGCGTGCCGCGGCCTTGATCTGGGTGCCTCCCCCACACCTCGCCCAGGACTGTGTGATTGCCCTTGTGTGCCCTGTGCGTGACCCTTCTGTTGAATCCACACACTCAAAACGGAATGTTTTTGTGATTGGGTCCCCGATGTTGTGTGAATTGGTGTACAGCTCACAGTTCAAGGGAAGGGTTACCACCAGGTTCTAACTTCCATTGTGATGTCACCTTTGATTGTGACCTCACAGACATCCCCACAAGGAGGTTTGGTTTCAGAATTGATTCCGTTATGGGGGAAGCAGGTTTCTGTGGAGGTGGGAACCCTACCTGAGCGGTGAATCATTATTTTAGCTAAAGCCATTCATCACGGTGTTTTGTCTTTGACAGCACGTTCCTTGTTCCTTGTGATTTGTAATTGTTGCATTAGTTCTCAGTGAAAGCCATTTAATTAAAGCCATTCATGAATTGTAGTTGTGTTGACAGTGCCTTGGCTGTAGGCTTTTTTTTTTTTCCAAATGTGATTGTCTGTAAAATGTACGAATTCATGTTGTGTCTCCTTTCGTGTTTAACGTGAAATAAATAGGCACCATTTCTTGGGGGGATATGCTCTCTTCAGCCAAACTTCCTGTGTTACCCCAGCGAGAGAATGACGGCTCAGAGATCGCAGGGTTCCAATCCAGGCTGTGCCACAGCAGAGTGTAATCTGAGTTACTTAGGTGTAATTTGTGTTCGCACACTTATGAAACGATCCCTAGTTTGTGCCGTGCCGCTGGGCTGCATGGACTGTCCCGGGGTTGGGTTGGGGAGAGCAGCACCCCCCCCCCCCCATAGTAGACAGGGCATGCTGGGAGTGGGACCATTTTCACCCTCGCTATCATGTGTCTAATGGCTCTCTTTGCAGTTCCACAGGTTAGTGCTCACGCACCTGCCTGTCGCAGAGGGTTCCATTGGCATCACTGAGAATGATTGGCATTCGGGTTCGAGTGTCTGCATGCCCTCACTCTGTTTGTGCTTTTGCAGATTGCTGTGGGGGGCGGGGGGGCATTGTGGTTGTATTGCTCGTCTTCTCCTTACGTCAGTGCAGAAATACTGCAGGGTTCAAAGGTCACTGAGTACAGTGTCAGACAGGAGTAGTCTGACCTCCGTGCGCTTGCGTGGGCATTGTACTCAGTGTCCGCTGTAGTGATTCTGGTGCTCTCTGTTACTTCGGTTTGCTCTGCGTTCTCTCCTCTCGCCGAGTGCATTCGCACTCGTTTTTGAATTTGAAAATGGCACGATGTGTTTTTATTTGTCCCCCCGCAGAAAACGAAGGAAGCTCAGCCGAGGCTGACACCTCCACACCCATCCCCAAAATTGTCACCACGCCCATTCAGGAGGGCGACGATAGCCGGAAGGAGTGGGGTAAGGCTGCTACCCTCTCTCATACTTTCCCTCCTGGCTCCTTTTCCCTCAAATCTCATAGCAGCTTGAAAATGCTACTGTACTGAAAATGTATGCATAGTATGATGAATTTTAGGAAAAGGGTATTTTCAGTGTTTATTCTGAATTTTAGCTCAACGCTATTCTTCGCTCTCTCTTCCAGACGCACACCCGGCAATAAAACGTGTCGCGCAACGTACAAACTGTATCTGTTGATGGGCTTCTATCAGAGCAGAGCCTTGCATCTTTTGCAGAATGTTCCTGTTCTCCGCTTGAAGCTTTTAGGCAACCTCGTCAGTTGTTCCAGTGTCACAGGCTGCTGTGAGCTTAAGAATAAACTGCGGTTGATTTCCATAAAACGAGGACACAACCCAGACTGATAAAATCACCCTTTCACAAACAGCGTGTTTTGCTTCTCTGCATTAGTTTTGCATGAAGCAGGAAGTAAATATGTAGGGAACTGTGGTAAATATGCGGATGTGGTGTCAACGGCACGTCAGAGACTGAGAGCTTCTCCAGTACAGAGAGCCCTCTGGTGGACAACTCTTCATTAAGCTACGGTCCAGGGGGGGGGGTGGGGGGTGGGCAGGGGATGATGTAACTAAACCAGTGT
Organism: Synaphobranchus kaupii; assembly: GCA_029718625.1. Classification (NCBI taxonomy): domain Eukaryota; kingdom Metazoa; phylum Chordata; class Actinopteri; order Anguilliformes; family Synaphobranchidae; genus Synaphobranchus; species Synaphobranchus kaupii. The sequence goes on along the minus strand of CM056385.1, from coordinate 33,363,046 downwards.
AAAAGCTGATGGCCTGCAGGATTGTTAATAAGTCACAGATGCAGGGCGGGCTCTCTCAAAGTAAACACGCTGGTAAGACAGGACCTGGGGACGGGGCTTGTTTGTTCTGGCTTAATGTGCTTTCACAGATCAGCAGGCTTTCAGGCCCGGTTCATGTGGCCCTGCGGTAATGGCAGCAGACAGGGGAAACCGCCATTTCAGCTGAGGAAGAAACAGGACAAAGGGGTCATAAACAAGCACGCGGCCGCCTCGCCCTCCCCGCCCCGCCCAACCCCACCGCTCCTGTCTGCCCCGCCCTGCGACACTGCATCCCCTCAAAGAATCAAACTAAGTTACCTAACCGAAATGACGTGCAGCAACCAGCCAGTGTAAACAAAGGCGTAATTCAATAATGCAAAACAATATTTCATCCACAGCAATGTTCATTTTAAGTTAATAAATCCACAACAGTACATTACTATGTCCACAGAACAGCAGTACAGTATTACTATACAGTACATTCTTGTGTCCACAGAACAGCAGTACAGTATTACTATACCGTACATTACTATGTCCACAGAACAGCAGTACAGTATTACTATACAGTACATTCTTGTGTCCACAGAACAGCAGTACAGTATTACTATACAGTACATTACTATGTCCACAGAACAGCAGTACAGTATTACTATACAGTACATTACTATGTCCAAAGAACAGCAGTACAGTATTACTATACAGTACATTACTATGTCCACAGAACAGCAGTACAGTATTACTATACAGTACATTACTATGTCCACAGAACAGCAGTACAGTATTACTATACAGTACATTACTATGTCCAAAGAACAGCAGTACAGTATTACTATACAGTACATTACTATGTCCAAAGAACAGCAGTACAGTATTACTATACAGTACATTACTATGTCCAAAGAACAGCAGTACAGTATTACTATACAGTACATTACCATGTCCACAGAACAGCAGTACAGTATTACTATACAGTACATTACTATGTCCACAGAACAGCAGTACAGTATTACTATACAGTAGATTATTATGTCCACAGAACAGCAGTACAGTATTACTATACAGTACATTACTATGTCCACAGAACAGCAGTACAGTATTACTATACAGTAGATTATTATGTCCACAGAACAGCAGTACAGTATTACTATACAGTACATTACTATGTCCAAAGAACAGCAGTACAGTATTACTATACAGTACATTACTATGTCCAAAGAACAGCAGTACAGTATTACTATACAGTACATTACTATGTCCAAAGAACAGCAGTACAGTATTACTATACAGTACATTACCATGTCCACAGAACAGCAGTACAGTATTACTATACAGTACATTACTATGTCCACAGAACAGCAGTACAGTATTACTATACAGTACATTACTATGTCCAAAGAACAGCAGTACAGTATTACTATACAGTACATTACTATGTCCAAAGAACAGCAGTACAGTATTACTATACAGTACATTACCATGTCCACAGAACAGCAGTACAGTATTACTATACAGTAGATTATTATGTCCACAGAACAGCAGTACAGTATTACTATACAGTACATTACTATGTCCAAAGAACAGCAGTACAGTATTACTATACAGTACATTACTATGTCCAAAGAACAGCAGTACAGTATTACTATACAGTACATTACTATGTCCAAAGAACAGCAGTACAGTATTACTATACAGTACATTACCATGTCCACAGAACAGCAGTACAGTATTACTATACAGTACATTACTATGTCCACAGAACAGCAGTACAGTATTACTATACAGTACATTACTATGTCCAAAGAACAGCAGTACAGTATTACTATACAGTACATTACTATGTCCAAAGAACAGCAGTACAGTATTACTATACAGTACATTACCATGTCCACAGAACAGCAGTACAGTATTTCTATACAGTACATTACTATGTCCACAGAACAGCAGTACAGTATTACTATACAGTACATTACTATGTCCAAAGAACAGCAGTACAGTATTACTATACAGTACATTACTATGTCCAAAGAACAGCAGTACAGTATTACTATACAGTACATTACCATGTCCACAGAACAGCAGTACAGTATTTCTATACAGTACATTACTATGTCCACAGAACAGCAGTACAGTATTACTATACAGTACATTACTATGTCCACAGAACAGCAGTACAGTATTACTATACAGTACATTCTTGTGTCCACAGAACAGCAGTACAGTATTACTATACAGTACATTACCATGTCCACAGAACAGCAGTACAGTATTACTATACAGTACATTCTTGTGTCCACAGAACAGTAGTACAGTATTACTATACAGTACATTACTATGTCCACAGAACAGCAGTACAGTATTACTATACAGTACATTACCATGTCCACAGAACAGCAGTACAGTATTACTATACAGTACATTCTTGTGTCCACAGAACAGTAGTACAGTATTACTATACAGTACATTACTATGTCCACAGAACAGCAGTACAGTATTACTATACAGTACATTACTATGTCCACAGAACAGCAGTACAGTATTACTATACAGTACATTACTATGTCCACAGAACAGCAGTACAGTATTACTATACAGTACATTACTATGTCCACAGAACAGCAGTACAGTATTACTATACAGTACATTACCATGTCCACAGAACAGCAGTACAGTATTACTATACAGTACATTCTTGTGTCCACAGAACAGTAGTACAGTATTACTATACAGTAGATTACTATGTCCACAGAACAGCAGTACAGTATTACTATACAGTACATTACTATGTCCACAGAACAGTAGTACAGTATTACTATACAGTACATTACTATGTCCACAGAACAGCAGTACAGTATTACTATACAGTACATTACTATGTCCACAGAACAGTAGTACAGTATTACTATACAGTACATTACTATGTCCACAGAACAGCAGTACAGTATTACTATACAGTACATTCTTGTGTCCACAGAACAGCAGTACAGTATTTCTATACAGTACATTACTATGTCCACAGAACAGCAGTACAGTATTACTATACAGTACATTACTATGTCCACAGAACAGCAGTACAGTATTACTATACAGTACATTCTTGTGTCCACAGAACAGTAGTACAGTATTACTATACAGTAGATTACTATGTCCACAGAACAGCAGTACAGTATTACTATACAGTACATTACTATGTCCACAGAACAGCAGTACAGTATTACTATACAGTACATTACTATGTCCACAGAACAGCAGTACAGTATTACTATACAGTACATTACCATGTCCACAGAACAGCAGTACAGTATTACTATACAGTACATTCTTGTGTCCACAGAACAGTAGTACAGTATTACTATACAGTACATTCTTGTGTCCACAGAACAGTAGTACAGTATTACTATACAGTAGATTACTATGTCCACAGAACAGCAGTACAGTATTACTATACAGTACATTCTTGTGTCCACAGAACAGCAGTACAGTATTTCTATACAGTACATTACTATGTCCACAGAACAGTAGTACAGTATTACTATACAGTACATTACTATGTCCACAGAACAGCAGTACAGTATTACTATACAGTACATTACTATGTCCACAGAACAGCAGTACAGTATTACTATACAGTACATTACTATGTCCACAGAACAGTAGTACAGTATTACTATACAATACATTACTATGTCCACAGAACAGCAGTACAGTATTACTATACAATACATTACTATGTCCACAGAACAGCAGTACATTCATTTGCTTAGTACACAAACATGCACCCCCCCCCCCCCCCCCACCCACCCTCCACTTAAGTTTACATAGTGTTTTTTTTACATATATTATCTATTCATACAGTCAGACATTTACTCGAACTGCTCAGCACATCTACTTTTCTCAAAGGTCATGTATTTCCTTGTATTCAAATCAGCAATGTTCTGATCACTGCCCCTTGTGGTCTGACTTGTGCATGGCACCGGATATCATAATAATGCATCTGGGACATGGCGGCTGTGACATTGCCGCTGAAACGGCTCGTAAAATACTATTAGTCTGTACCCGCGTCACGGTCAGCATTTTCACAGGTGAACGAACACTCTGTCCACTGGAAAGTCATGTTTATTGCAGTTTATTGCTCTCTTAATGTAACTGTAATCTCCCCCACAATGGCACCGCTGAGATAACGTCGCAGTGTGATTTCCGCGGAGGGGCAGGATGTGGCCGTAATGATGCGTTTGAACAATGATCGGCGCCAAGTCATTTTACTGTGAATAACCTGCAAATCGCTGTGTCATTGGAGCCCCAGATGAGCTTTTATCGGAAGAGGGAGCCGAATGAACACACACACACACACACGCAGTCCTTCGCTTTTTCTTAATCTTTTACGTGACATTGAATCGAGTGTTGTCACTGAAATGTTGGATGTAATTTTAACATTTTTTCCCTTTCCTGTTCTCCCCCTTCTCCCCTCCACAGAATCTGAGCCCCCGCAGAGTGCTCCAGTACAGGAGACAGCCCAAATCAAGCCCACCCAGAGCGTGGCCCCCCAGGCCCGAGACACGAGCCAATTGAACGAGACGGACAGCCTGGTGGACCTATGGGAGACGCCGGGCCCGCCCCCAGGGACCGCCCCTTCCCAGGCCGCCCACCTGATGGATCTCATGGGCGACGCCCCGGAGCCCTGCACCGGGGCCGCCGCCCCCCCCTTCCCAGAGCCCCTCCTCAGCTTCGACGACATGCCCAGGCCCCCCGCCACCGCAGAGATGACCGTCAGCTACCAGCATGCCTTGGAACACGCCTCCGCCCCTGGCAGCCAGGAGATGGACGACGGCCAGCTGCTCATGACCAACGGAGAGATGTTCCTGAAAGAGGGGACGCAGGTCAGGCACTGAGAACGATCCCATTCTGCCCCCGTTGGGTTATAATAAATCCCATCCTGCCTCGTTGGGTTATAATAAACCCCATCCTGCCCCGTTGATTTATAATAAACCCCATCCTGCCACCGTTGGGTTATAATAAATCCTATCCTGCCCCCGTTGGGAGATAATAAATCCTATCCTGCCCCGTTGGGTTATAATGAACCCCATCCTGCCACCGTTGGGTTATAATAAATCACATCCTGCCCCTGTTGGGTAATAATAAACCCCATCCTGCCACCGTTGTGTTATAATAAATCACATCCTGCCCCCGTTGGGTGATAATAAATCCCATCCTGCCCCCGTTGGGTGATAATAAATCCCATGCATGCACAAGCCTCACTGCATGACTTCACCACTTTACTGAGAAAGAAGGAGAATGATTGACACCTTTTATGTCCACCAATGACTGAATGCAGTGTCATTTTGACAGAAGAGGGTTTGTGATTTCTGCTACCACTAGGTGGCAGCCAGTGTAGCGTAATAGCCAGTGAGATGAATGGCATCAGCAAAACTCACTAGATGCCTGGCACAGCATGGAATATAGTTCATGTACCCGTAACACCGGGGTCCTTAATCTTATCCATAAAGGGCCAGTGTGGGTGCAGGCTTTGGTTCCAACCAAGCGGTTACACACCTGATTCTACTAATCAACCACTAGAGTCTTTGCTAAGGACCTTGATTAGTAGAATCAGGTGTGTAACTGCTTGGTTGGAACAAAAACCTGCACCCACACTGGCCCTTACTGGGAAAGATTGAGGACCCCTGCCGTAACATAACAAACACCCTTTTTCAAACAGTAAGGCCTGGATTATGTGCACTGTGGTAAATGCGCGTCCAACACTACGAACAATTAGTGTAGCAATGTGTGGGAAAATTGCACGCAGTAACACTCATTGGATCCAACCTGTTAATAATGGATGCTTTTTTCATGTTTTGTCCAGGCCAGTGAGGGCTACTTCAGCCAATCACAGGAGGAGGAGTTCGCCCAATCAGAAGACTGCTCTGCTAAGGTGAACCCATCACCAGTGTTTTACAACAAGCCACCAGGTAAGACCCATGAAAATATGCTAAATATAAATATATAAATTTTTTATATATTCATAAATATATATAAATATATGAAAATATGTAGTATTATTTGATATACGCTGTTTTGGACAGGTTGTCTAATATACTGTAGGTGTACCCATAGAGAGTGTTTTGGATATTAATCTGGGTTTTGGATATTAATTTTGGGTATTGGACAGTCTGGTAGCCGGCGAGTGGCCCAATGTCTTTGTCGACTTTGTTTTTGTTAGAGATTGACATCACATGCTGGGACACAGACCCTGTGATGGAGGAAGATGACTAAAGATGCAGCGGAATGATGAAGGGGGGGTAGACCGGCTCCTCTTTCAAGAAGCTAATAATGTAATAATAAGTCTTGCATTTAAAAAAATAAAATAAAAGAGAGGTTAGCCACTGAAAGGAATCGGGTTATTGTTAAAGATGCAGACAGATGAAAGAGCTCCTGATATTTCTTTTTTTTTTTTTTTTTTGTCTATGCAGATACAGTTTGAGGCCGGAGCCCTTCATAGAGAGTGCTATGTTATAATGCTTTATAGAGCAGACAGAGGCTTCCTGTACCACACAGGTACACAGTACACCCAGTTTGTTTGGTTTGAATAGATCAAGATCCTTTCCTGTGATGTACAGCAATCCCAGGATCCTGTGCTCCACACTGGCTTCTTTCATAGCTTTAGCCAATCCCCCCGCGGCCGACACAACATTTCCCCTCTATTCTTATTGAAAGGGACAAATATGAAGTGATGCCTGGTATAGTCTTGCCTTTGATGTAGAGTTTGGCTAGAAGCCTTAAACCCCACTGCTGTTCTTCAAAGTGGGAGATGAGGGGGAGGGGTTATGAGCAAGTGAGTGGGTAGGGTAGAGCTCTGTGCTCGTATGAATGCTTACCAGTTTCCCAAAATAATGCATTAAAAGAAACCCCTGAGGAAATTTTAATAAGAAAGACTCTTTTTAGTATTGTGCCAATTCACCATGTAATGTGGGATCACATACGTGCTTGTGTTGGCATATCTGGTGGCCAAACAGAGAATAGTCAGTAGAAATATTGAAAATGATGTGTATATTTTGTCAGCCTATTCAATTTGTACATTATTTGATATATATAGAGTCTTTGAACAGTGGTTATGGTGTTACAATCAAATAGTGAACTATCAAGTAAGACTTAGACAAAAACAGATTTTTAGCAGATTTGAATGGGCTCTAGTGGGCCCACACCTTTGAAATTGTACAATGTCTTGTGATCAGTGAGTTACTTGTGTCTGTATTGAAGCAAATCATGTAGGGGTGGTATCCTTTTCTCATGATCAGTTATGATGGCTCTTGCTATACATGGGTTCGCTATAAACCGTGAAACGATATATTTCAGGTCAGTTGTAATTACTGTTACATGGGGCAAGGGGTTGTTGCAGTTTCAAACTCAACTGGTGTTCCAGACAGCTATGGACTGTTTTTTTCCTCCCAAATGAATCAACTCTCATTGAGAAAAACCCAAAGGTACCATTAAATTGAATGCTTGGAAGTCTGACATACATTACCCGTCAATAGTTTTAGTACACCCACAATATTCAAGCAATCACAGATTTAAAAAAGAATAATTTTACAACAAAAAGTGATCCAAATCTTAAATTGTTCAAAATAGCCAACTTTTGCAGTAATAACTGCTGAGAATATTTGTGCCATTTTTTTCTACAAGTGATATGGTTCTGACAAGTTCACACAAACACTATTGTAGAAGTTCCCACAAATGTGCTGCACTTGTGTGTTGCTTCTCCTTGACCTTTCTGTCTAATTCGTCCCAAACAACCTTGATTTTACTTCTCTTGTTGGAAAATAGAAAGAATTTGTTCACATTGACTTTTTTTAAGTCACTATGCTGTGAAGTAAAATATTCTTTTTAACGTCTGACTATTCACTTCTTGCCTTGTGCCATTTACAAAAGTGAAACTGCTTAAATTGCACGAAAACAGAGTACTGAAACACGAGTAAAGTGTACTAAAACTTTTGACCGCTAGTGTATGCCAGGTCCTGGTAGATGCAGGCAAGAATAGCAAAATAGATTGCCTTCATTTTTATTTTGGTTGAATAAATCCCATTCATTGTAGACACGGGCCTTTCAGATGTTAAATTTGATGTATATTAAATGAGATAAATCAAAATACAATACATGGGGAAAAAATGGGGGTGATAATTGGAATGGGGTGCCAACCTGAAACTTTATAATGTCAAAAGCACGGAAAACACATAGACAATATCTCCTCTTCACTCCCTGTTTTAGCAGTCTTCCACTTTCCTATATTTAGCATAGGGAGGATATACCCTGACTGATACTGATTTCAATCCTCAGACACAAAATAGTGGAATTCCTACATAGAAGTTCTGAGCAGACAAGCAAGCAATAAGACGCACATGTAGTATAGCAGTGTAAATAACCAGTTTTACTAATACAGCATTGATAATACTGCTGATCCTAATGTTATTTATATAATTGTGGCCTGTATTACATAATCATTGAACGTGGTTTAGAATTGAGTTTGGTTATTAAAAGTTACTTTTATTCTGAAATGGGAAGTGCACTGGGGGGCCACGCTTCCTGTGGGACAGATATCCCCGAATTCTCATATGATAACTCATCCAGGACTTCATGGGAGCCAATCTGCATCTTTAACAATAACTGATACAACCTTATGACATGATTTCAATGTATTCTTCACCTTGAAACTCCATAGTAGTGTCTGTTAAGCTCTCTCCTTGCCACACCGCTCGGAGATTACTACCCCCTGCGCCAAAGCAAGGCTTAGCGTTTCTTTTCTCTTTATTTGTCTTACTTTTTTTTAAAGCTTTTTTTTTTGTATCTCTTCCCTTTCTATCTCTTACCTGTCCGTCCGCTTCTCACGCGCTGTTTTTGAAAAAAAAAAAAGCACAAAATTTTTTGTGACATGCTAAAGTGCTGATGTATGTTAATAAAACACTTTCAAAAACCTCCAAACATCCTGTCAAGACCCGCTGTTCCTCAGTCGTGCCTTTAATTGTGTCACGTCCTCGGGATCGACTCCAGTCACGATTTTCACGACTCACGACTTGACTTGCACTTGACCTGGTCCTTGCCTTTACGGGACTTATTTGGCTTGCAGTAGCCTATCAGTGTTCATAACCAATAATCATACGTGTCTAAAATTGCTAATTGTAAAAATTTATATGTGATAAAAATCAACGGTTTCAAAATCTAAATTATTATATCGCAATTGAAAATGGTGGGCCTATCTTCACTACATTTCACTACTCACTAGCGTCAGTTGGAGGTTTAGTCTATATTCCACTGTCCATGTGAATTTTTGTGCACACTAAAGTTTGTGCCAAGAGTAACACAATCTGTGTTTGTAAAAGAACCATGCATGATGGCGGAGACATCGGCAATACCATCTGCAAACATAAGGACAAACGTGGAACGACGTCACATTTCGTGAGGCAAACTATATGGAAACTATAACATTAGGCTAACATTCCTGTAAACTATCGCAACCGAAAGAAAAAGATGTAAAGTGGAAATATAGACTCAATTTTATATCACTTGACAATGGTCTCGTAGGGAGTGTGTAGCAAAAAACCCGACCATATAAGGATATTTCAGGGTGTTCACTGGGTGGAGTTGACAAGCTCATTCACATGCGCACAATTTTACGATGATTTCTGATTTATAAAAGGGGCCATGCATAGGAACATTATTCGTGCGTATGGACATTTTATAAATCGTTCGTAGGATCGTTTTAGGAAACGATTGTACGCTCACATTTAGGATGAATTCCAAGATGATTTTATAAATCAGGCCCCTGGTCTTTCCACCTCTGACAATGGCTCTTTTCCTATGGGTTTACACGGTCATTTCTGGCTGTTTCAGAAGACCTGCACATTAGTATGAAACAGGTTAACTGCATGCTCTAACACTGTTGACCTAGGCTGTGTCCGAATCAGCACCCTTCCATACTATTAGGTAGGCTTGTTGAGTAGACAGGACGAGTAAGTTGTAAAGTAGGCAAAGTTTTCTCTAAATGTAGTATACCTAAAACCCCCGTATGATATACTTACTTCCGGGATTTTGCTGATTATATTCGGGAGCACACTTCAAGAAGTACTTAAATATTTTGGTCACATAAATATGAGGCACAGCTTCACAGACGTTTTCCTTCAATAACAACAAAAACACGTGACATGGCCGCGCAAGGGTGGGACGTCTTACGACACTTCCACAGTACGGTTGGAAAATAGTATGGAGGCTATTTTTTTGCATACTAAAAAGTGCACATTAAACAACACACATCTGCCAGTACACAGGAGACTGGATACAGTAGATAGGGCTCTGATTCGGAAACAGCCCTAGTTTGTCCTTTTTCATCTCATATTTTTTAACAATTTAACAATGTTTAGGTATTATTGAAGTCTCCTCTCCTCTTTCTGTCTTTTTATAATGAAAGATTCTTGTGGACTACTGGTGAATTGACATTCGACTTGGACTCATGGTTAAGTGACTTGACTAAAACACTGGTTCTGGCTAATCCTTAAGGACGGGAGAGAGATTCAAAATTACACAAAAAAGGACTTTGACTTTACCAGTAAAGCAGACAGCTGCAAAACTTTGTGGGAAAGGCAATTTTTACACACCTTGATAGCTTTAGCCATGCAAGAGGAACAGTAGCGTGCAGGACTGCATGCACAGTTCTGTGTTCTGTGACGCTGAGCCCAGGTTCAAACCATCAATTACTGATGTATGCAGTGGTTTTGTGCCTCTGCCTTCTAAAAAATAATTGCCATTGTCCGTTTCTAATGGTAATTGGTGTGTGGATTTGATCCCACTGAAGAGGCTTACTTTAGTGGCATTAGTCTGTGCGATGATGGATTAGTAATGCCTGACTATACTTGTGTATCTTGACTGCTTCAGGCAAAAGAAGTGGGCTAATCTCCAACCAAATGAGCTGTCAAGTGAGCTTTGAATCGGCATGGAAAAGAAACAAACACATCGACGAGCGGGGGAAAAACGGAGGCTGACGTGAAAATGACAAGTTGGACCACAAAATAATGAACTGTCACAGTCGCGTAAACCACATTCTCATCTTTTTAATCAATGAGACACTGGTACATGCTTGAGAGTCTGGCTAATAGCAGCTCAGTTCATTCATACTTGGAAAACTCGTCCCCATTATTTTACCAATGTGTACAGTTAAATACAGGACAGGAAGCAGCTCCAGTAGGCCTACTGCAGACGTACAGTACATTTTGTTACACAACATTTTCGTACACTCACACACGCTTCACTTCTCGTGGTATGTGTGTCAAAGCCACACCAGAGAACAAGATCGCTTCCACTAATGATTTTGGTTCTAAATTGTGCACTGCCTCACAAGCATTAAAGGGTTAATTCACTTTCTAGAGTTTTTAAATTATTTTTTTTTTGTCAGTTTTAGTGCTTTGTTTTTGATTGGTCCGGACAGCATTTGTGTTCAAAGAAGGATATTTTAGATATTTACAAATGTTGCTACAAACTACTGGCTTTACAATGGCTGGTATATCGGCATTGGAGGGGGGGGGGGGGGGGGGGGTTTGTGGTCTAAAGCCAGAAAATACACTTTCTGGCTTTATACACTTTCTCCATTCAAGGAAAGAAGTTATGACACAACATAAAAAAACATTTATGTTTAGAATTGTGAATAAGTGCTATACATTTAATCTTCTCATTTGTACTGAAAACATAATGTTGCTGTCGAAGCTGCTTTGGAGTTACTTGAAGTGTACCACCTTCAGACCACAAACCTCCAAATGACACTGTAGATATTGTAAAGTCCCCTAGGCTTCAGAAACGACTATCTAAAATATCCTCCAGTGAACATACACTAAAACTGCAATTATATTTAAAAATACCCAGATATTTAACTATCAATTTAAATCTTCCTCATTATTATAAGGGCAGTTTGTTTTTATTGTTTCAAACACTGCTAAACATTCTATAAGTTATATCCAAATTCCGTAAATTAACCGTATGCTCTGTGACCCGGTAAGTTCAGGCTGCAGATGTGATAAGCAGGTCTGTCCTAAAGCCGACCACATCCAAGCAATCTTGTCTATGGACCGCACATTCCATCTGTCTTGTCTTTGCTTTACATCTGTGAAACTACTTTGAATATTTGGGATCAGTTGACATGTACAGGGCGGGGTCAGCTAGTTGGGATTAAGGACACACCACATCAATGTACAGGATGATTTAAGTCAGCCTTTTCGGAATAAATCTACCGATCTGCAGCCACACCCTCTTTGACGGACGTGCAATTTTGTCCATTGGCCCTTTTCGGATCTAATTTGTTTAGATTAAAGCTTGAAAAAGGAAATAAAGTGAACAATTAAAAACAATAAAGTGATGGCATGAATAACAAAAAACGGACAAAACTTCCCACCTCCGAACATTTGGAAATATTTAACAAAAAGATCAACAGCTGAACTACAGGTAAACGGTTTCAGACAGCTGTCACTCGGTTGCCGAGCAACATGGCAATATGAAAGGCTGACAGCTTTGTCCTTTCCTGTTACTCAAGTGCTTCTAACATAATGGGCAAAAAAATTTGAATAAAAATGCTGTACACATTCAAAAGAAACCCAGCAGAATACAAAACATTGCAAGAGTTATTGGCTCGATCACAACGCAAATTAATCTCATGTGTACTTTGAGTATGAAGTATGCACCCCGATGCCCACCTTGAATATGACATACATTATTCAAAAAGCAGCATCTTAAATTATAAATAGCTTACTCAATTCACAGAAATGCCTTCCACCCCAAACGCTCTCTCACACTCCACCTTACAATTAATTTGAATGAATCAATAAAAGAGAAAGTAACTTCAAGTTTAAATAGTCCAGTTTCAACAACATTTTGGCAATGCATATCCATCCATGGATGTTCACGGTGTAAAAATCAGAATACTGTCAGAGCCTAAATAGATAGCCCTCCAATTTGAAATGATTGTCTAAAGCCAATTATTTTTTACAATTCCTAGTTTTCTACGACACAAAATATAGCTACACTGATGCGAGTTTTTTTCCCTCCCGGAAACAGGTATGGTACATTGCTAAACACCTCATTCATTATTGTGTCCTTGATTGAAGACCACAGTCTAATTTAACCCAATTCTGCTCTAGACCAAAGGGTAAACTTAGACTCAATCAGTTCGATTGTTCAGCTGATTCATAAAGCACATGTCCACAGGGGGACGCAAGTCTAGGTAAGTGTCGGTGATAACGTAATCCCAACTCACAGTGCACATCCACAGTAGCTGGGTTTCCACGGCAACCGAAACCCACTATAGACAGGGGCTTTGTAAAATTATAAGTTACACTTAATAAAGCTGTATATCAAACTGTTTATCTCAAAATATGAGGAAATCAAGGTTATTTTAACCCAAACTCAATACTAAGGATTAAAACAACCGTCCAGTCCAATAAATACTCCTATTGAACAGAGCCCTGACTCATGTTCTTCGGTTAACCCTATCAGTTGTATGTAAGGAACAATGATGTATTTGTCATGTTCTTCAATTCCAACTCATTGTTCAAGCGTGATGATAACTTCTGTTTGTCCTGATAAGACTTAAATTCACTTAGAAATCAAATGAAAATGGGAATGATTATTGAATGATTACTTTTTTCCAAAGCCTTTTAAGTGGATCTTAGCATGCCTGAAGATAGCATTCAGTAGTTTTACAACAGGAAATAAAATTCAGATTTCACAGCATAAAGAGGACCACTTAAAAATGGGAGAAAACAGAAGAAATGAAAAAGAAGATTAATGAGAAATCAAACTTTCATATTTCTCTGTAGTGAAGCAGTTACAACTGAGATTGCAGGCGAGGCTATGTTGCAAGTGATTTGATTCTGACTTATACTCTGTCTGTGTGTGTGTGCGCATGTGAGAGTGTGTGTGTGTGTGTGTGTGTGTGTGTGTGTGTGTGTGTGTGTGTGTGTGTGTGTGTGTGTGTGTGTGTGTGTGTGTGTGTGTCTGTGTGTGTGTGCGCGTGCGCGTGCGCGTGCGCGTGCGCGTGCGCGTGCGCGTGCGCGTGCGCGTGCGCGTGCGCGTGCGCGTGCGCGTGCGCGTGCGTGTGCGTGTGCGTGTGCGTGTGCGTGTGCGTGTGTGTGTGTGTGTGTGTGTGTGTGTGTGTGTGTGGCTGCCCAGCACAGCAGCGTTTATGACATGGGGAAGCTTCTGATTTACATTTCACAGCCTCGTCAGTCAAAGGGATCCTGATAACCAAAACAGGCTCAGGAAACTCTTTACAGCTGGGGGGGGGAGGGGTATGCATTATTTAAACACTGCTTTCCAACAACAGAGGAAAGGTGTCCAGGATAAAATGCGGTGTCTTTGTGTCAGACGGGGCTAATGAACAATGAGAGAAAACAGACAGCAGACGCAGCGTGAAAATGCTATTCCTCAGGAGCTTCTCTGCTCTCTTGAACAGCAGGAAATTACTTTCAAACAACCTTTCAGGTGGAAAAAAAGCTCTCAGGGGGGATAATTCCCATTCCATTTTATAATTACATATTTATCCAGACAGAAAATATAGTGATTTTGTTTTATAATTCACCTTGGAGCATCTATATGAAAGAGCAGCATTCAATTGCTTTTTTGAATATTTCACTTTATTTTAACTTTTTTTTTTTGCTATAACTACAGTTTACAAAGACAGGATTTCAATTGTATTTATGTCCTATAGTTCTATCAGACAAAAGAAACGCATAAGGGGTGTAAAGAGGTCGCGGGACTGGGAGTTGATTGGCTCAGTTCAGACAGCTCACGTGTTCCTGGGGCCGTGGAAAATGGCTCACCAACCAACTCAAAATGGCGTCTCTGCGTCAGGCGCTGTCTTTACCGGGCTGTCGAACCCCCAGCAACAAAGAGGCTCCAACCCCTGAAGTTCCCGCCCCCTAAACAAAGCCTGTTTCTGCCCCCACACTGCGTGAGCACTTCTCCTGTAGGAAGCAGGTGACAAATTTAAGAGGGGGAAAAAAGCCCTTCTCTCAGAGAGGGTGGGGGGGGCTCAGTCCTGCTGCCCCGCCCATTGCTGCCCATTGGCTCACACGGCCGTGCTCCTGCCGAAAAGTGGGAAGGCGGTAGGGAGGGCGCAGGTGTGGTCCAGCCCCAGCTCAGAGTTTGTCCTGCCCCCCCTGGGCACGGCCGCGAGGGGGGGCGCCTGGGCGTCCGTGGGAGGGAGGTTATTTCGGTTGAGGTCCATGGCGGACAGCAGGCGGCCCAGCGAGTCCCAGTGCTCGTCCACGGGGAGGTGGATCAGGGAGGAGAACGGGCGCTCGGGGAACGCGGCGTCCGGGCCCGCCTTGCTCGTCTTTGTGTCCTGCTGCTTCCGGGACGTTCCGGGCGCGGGTTTGGTGTACGTCCCCGCCCTGGGGTCTGCCAGGACCTCGCTGTACGGCGGAGGGGGGTCCTCCATCAGTACGGCCTCCTCATAGCAAGGCGGCTTTCCAAAGGCATCAGCTTCTAAAGGAAACAGACACCCCCAGTTACTTAAGGCTACAATGGCGGTCAATATACAAAAATAAAACCCAAAAAAAAATGCCAAAAAAAAATATACAATTGATGAAGGTTACATAATTATTCCCAATCTGACTAATGCCTGGAAAATAAAGTTTGAACCAGGAATTTAACAGCACAAGCTGGCGAAGCACCACATCATGCTCGGGAGAGTACCGGGCTGATGTAGGTACGGCTCCTGGGAAATATTTATGTACTGTACATCAGTGAGTTTCCACCCACTTGTGAAACAGTCTGTCAGAATCTGTTCCGGCCTGTTCCATCAGATCAGACGCTTCTTATCACATGAGAATCAGGAAGAACGTGAAGATGCCATGCTCCCCCCCCCCCCCCCGCCCACGTGAGTCTTAGGAATAAGGATATCACCAACTGTGATAACGCCCAGCTATCTTACAGTGATAAAACCCTTAATTGCTCCTTCCGCTGGCCTCTTCCTGTAGTGGCTTTAGCCAAGCCGACTCTCACCCCCCCCCACCGCCTGTGACCTGTGAGCTGATGTCGGTTACCCACCCTGTGTTCTATAACCTAACTGTCTAATGCACTTGAATACAGTGAAGGATTTGAATTTGCATTTGGTATCAAATTAAGGAAAACTGATCAAAAGTGGAATAGTTTTGACAAAGCAAAATCATGGAACTGAACTGAAATGAATTTGAACCAAAATTCTTGACAAGAAAATAAAAAGCTCACAGAGCAGCTCGTTCAATGTTTTGATCACAAAAAAATCTATTCAGTCGGAAGCAGCAGGGAACGGACAGGAAAAGCAATAAGAAATATGAGCGACTTCACAATCTTAAAGGGAATAACAGCTATAAAGAAAGGTCTAAATTGCCTGCGTTATATTCAAGGGTGCAACCTCCACCATCCTTAGCAATCATAAAGAACGAGCACCCTGAGATAAGCGTGAGCACTCACAAGTACAGCGTAAAAGCAATAGAAACATTAAAAAGTCAACGGATCCACATAACATAACATTGATGCCCAAGTTGCTTTGGATTGTACTTTCTTGGGAAAACCCCTATACCAGCCATTATAAACCTGCAGCTCATCAGAAACTTAAGCAAGTAGCTAAAGCAAGTATCCTTCATCACACAAAAGCTGTCAGTGCCAATGTACAGTACGTGCACTAAAACTGAAATGCCAAAAAAAAAAAACCAGAAAGTGTAGTGTCCTTTAATACTGTACAATACCCTGCTGTAAAATCCAGCTATGACCAGCTTAAAAATTGAGCTGGTCAAGCTGGGTATGAGCTGGTCAACAACATGGCCAAGCTGGTCATAAGCTGGTCTAGCTGGGCATGAGCTGGTCAACCAACATGGCCCAGCTGGGAATGAGCTGGTCTAGCTGGGAATGAGCTGGTCAAATAACATGGCCAAGCTGGTCATTAGCTGGCCTAGCTGGGTATGAGATGGTCAACCAATATAGCTAAGCTGGTCTAACTGGGCATGAGCTGGTCAATTAACATGGCCCAGCTGGGAATGAGCTGGTCAAATAACATGGCCAAGCTGGTCATAACTGATCTAACTGGGCATGAGCTGGTCAAGCAGGTCTAGCTGGTAATGAGTTGGTCATCCAACATGTTCAGGCTGGCCTTACGCTGGTTGGGTATGTGCTGGTCAACCAGCATGGTCAGATTTGTCTACTACCACAGGACTATTCCCTAATGAAATCTATGATGCCTTCTTAAGGTTCATGAAAACTGCATGGGCATATGTGTGCTTTGATTTTTGTTCATCCCTGGCAATGTGGCCAATCACAAAAAAAGTCAAAACACATTAACAGCAAATCACATTGCAGCTGCGGCTTTACGCAGTGAATAGTGAATGAAAAAAAGTAAGTTAATAATTGAGTAGCCTAAGTAAACACAATAGGAGCATGGCGATTTGTGGGGGTGCCTATGACCGCACGGCCCTGTTCGTCAAACTGACTTTAAAAAGGTTGCTGGAACTTTCCGTCGTGGTGCAAGTCCCGCCCACTTCTCCGTCCCGCCAAAATTCAAAACGACGGTTGCTTCTTCATTTTTTTTCTTGGTGACACAACATATGTATGCATATGTCAACTTCTTTGATGATGGACTGATTGAAGGCCATTGTCAATGAAAATGACATTAAGTCTTTTAACCCGAGCAGCACCGTTGACTTCAGGCCACACGGAGTTTATTGGATTCGATGGGAAGACACTGAAGATTTTTTTAAAGGACAAATACTCATACTGAGAGGTAAGAATTACGTTAGCATCCTCGCTAATGTTAGTTTGAGCTAACGTTAGCCTAACTTGATTTGTAATGCGCTAACGTAATTAGCTAACGTTATCAACATGTGTCAGTCTGACTTACACTAACTATCGTCACTGTAACGTTAACTATCTACAGAGACTACCGAAGAGATAGATCCTTTTTTGGCCGGTAGCAAAAGGATTAGGCAGGGTCCCAAAGGTGCTTGATCCAGTCCCCCACGAAGAAGCTGTCAACCCAGAAATGTCAAGCGACAGAGAAAGAAGAGCAATACAGGAGAAAACGGTAGGTTGGCAACGTTAATTTATAACCAAGTAATATAGCTAATCCGCATTCAGTAGCATTCGTGTTTAGCAGATAACCTAACATTACGTAGGCCTACGTTAAATAGCAATCTGCAGCTGACATTAAGGTTATGATGGGTAACTTAATTTAACGTTAGCTAACGTTAAGTTAAATGCAATGTAAATAACGTTAATGCTAGCTAACGTTAACGTTACCAGTACCAGCTGCATTCAGTTTCCCCCTTATGTTAACCTAGCTAAGGGAATCGTGTAAGTGCGTTGCTTAAAACCTATAAAATGTCTTTCTACGGTAGCTAAGGGTTTTTCTAAATATTGTGTGGCTAACGTTAGCTATATCGGCATATCACGTTATGGTAAGTAACGTTAGTGTTAAACAGGAATCCCCACGTTACAATGGAGATGATTTGGATATCCCTTTTTTACGTGTCGCGGATTAATTCACTAACGTCAGGTTAATGTCATATTCGTAGCGATTCCCTTTTGTAGTTATCTACAGTCTCACTTAATGTTATGTTGTAACGTTAGGTTCAATACCTACTCGGTGACACCTAACTTATGGCTAACTGTATCATCTTGTTGACATTGCTTAAAGCATTTTTTTTTAATGTCGCTCTGGATAAGAGCGTCTATTAATGCATTGTAATTGTAACACCGCAACAATGGTTGGAGGTATTAATGCTGTTCTTATGTAACGTTAGCGCAATACTGAACAATCAGTGAATTGGTTGTGAACAGTGAACTGAACCAATCATTTTGCCCTGTTTTAGTCACAATCATGTACTTAAAAAAATAGCGGACCTTTATTTATTCAGAGCACACTCATTTGCTACAGTGTTCCACAAAAGGGAGTATCTCACAGAATCCATAGACTAACTTACAGCACAATTAAAACATTATGACAAGCAAGTAGACCTATGCCGATATCTAGATAAGAGAACAGGGGGGTATACTACGAAGCAGGATTACTTAATTAGCAGGATAATTGCACTGAGTAAAACCGGGAACAGCTCTTTTTGCTTCAGTCTGTGTTCCAGATTTGGGAGGGTTCCGGGTTTTACTCTGCAGTTATCCAGCTAATCAGTAATCCTGCTTCATAGTATACCCCCCAGATCTAGTTAAATTGGAACTGGTAATCAGAGTTTAGGATTTCTTTGTATTTATTATATAAATTGTTATGTAGATAACTTGAAGCACTTGTCTGCATATTGACATTGAGATGTTTGTGCCCCAATTTTTAAACTGATGTAGGGTTTTCTATAATGGCTATTGAATGACCATAATGACTATTGAATGAGTGACGGCATGATATGAGGTGGTAGACTAAAGATGATTTTTGTTGCTGAATAATAATAATATTTTCCTCCATGCGGGAGAGTAGAGGTTTATGATGGGATGCTTTGCCATTGGCAAACTTAGTCTTGATTAGGGAAGAGGTAAAAATAATTATGGCATGTGGATTTAAAAAGTAAATGTTTTTCTTTTGTTATTGGATTATCTAGGGTTTAGGCCTAAACTAGCAACAATTTATCAGCATGGGCAGTGCTATGGTCTCAATATTACAAGTACCAGATAGGCTAGGGCTTAAACTTCAGGCCTGTCTAATGCTCTAGACTAGATGAGCATCAAACAAGTCTCTCTCTCTCTCTCCCTCTCTAGTCAAGCCAGAAGTCAAGCATAGGCAAACAAGCAAATCTACTTGCTATCCTCAAGGAGAGAAAGGACCAAATGAAGGCACAGTACAGCGGCCCAACCAGGGAATGGGTCTTGAGAGATGAAGAAATAAGCAGAAAGTGATGATGAAGTTGTGCCCAAAAAAAGATTAACTGAAGTAATAGAAGAGAATGATACCTTGAAAAAAAAAAATGCAAAAGAAATGGAAAAGGAAGTTGATCAGTATAAAACGTTCAACTTAAGTCTCCAAGCCTGCCTCACCTCGAAAATGTTCAACCCTTTATGTAAGTGTAATTTGATATTATGCGTTCTACTTCTATACTATCTTATGTTTTTGCATTTCTATGAGACAAATTCCAAAATTACAAGGTGAATTATAAGGATTATTTTTTCAGCTCCCACTTTGGACTCCACTACTTCCTCACAATCAGAGAATGACACTCTGGGGAAGTCTTCGTCAGTAAAAGGTTCGTGGATACACAATAGAAGGTGACTAAATTCTCAGCGGCAGTATCTCCTCATTAGCTCAGCCACTTGTTGTTCACTTGTCTTGTAATGTAGTGTAAAACAGTTTTCCAGTAAAACAGTCCATCACACAGAAGAAATGTTGTGAACTTCAAAAACTTTCTTCAATTCAGAGTTAAGCTCTGTCTTGGTCCGAAACACTCATTGTTCTTGATGGATTCTCAGCATTCGCTAGCTACCGATTAGTTAGCACAACTTGTTTCCCGGCGGACTGATAAAACACAATGCACCGCGTCGTACCGGAAATACGCACACACTCCTGTGATTGACAGTGCTGCTAGCCAGTGAGTGCTGGCTGTCAGTTTCCCCACAGTCCTACTCAATTAGCTTTTCATTAAGGAGATCATTTTCTTTAATTAGGCAAGTTCCCTTCTGACCTTAGTGTGAACTCTTGCATATTTATATGGTAATTTTGAAGTTAAAAATACCACTGTTTCTGTTTAAAATTAGATCCATATTGGTGAAGGGGTTTGGATCAGGACTGAACAGTGGAACAGGATCAAGCAGAACGCTAAGGACTCCCTGTTTGTTAAAGAGTTGGCAGTATCAGTCTGGGGTTCTGCTGCACTGGCTGGGAGAAGCCTGTAGGGCAAGTGCTGCCCTACAACAAAGTCTGTCCCAAAGCCTGCCATTTCACCACTCAAGATCAAGGCTGTAAAAGGTAAATTGCAGTGATTGTCCATTCCAGAACACAAGCTAAAAAAATATTCATAATTCTTGTATCCATAGTTGCATTGATTTTGGAGCCATTGTAAGGTCAATAATTGATGATTGATTGTGCATTTAGGGGTCCAAGCACAAAGTGCTGGAACCCTCTATATTTTGTATGGATTCTTCTGAATCAGGCAGATGGTGGAACTACAACTTTACCTTTTGGCCACTAACTTTGGAGCCGTTTGTTGTATCTCAGTAACTGCGTACAGTAGGTCAAAATGTGCAGGTGTAAATGGTTCATTGAATTGCCAGTGTCAAATTTTAAACATGGTTTGATCAGTCTTCATTAAACTATTGAATAATACTGTTAATTAATACTATTAATACATAAGATGACAATGGCCAATAGCGAACATTATAAATACATACCTACAAACACAAAACTATTCCTTTGTATTTTGATATTTGCTTCTTTCCCTCTTTTTTCTTTTAAAGGCTGTTTCAAGGACTGGCTCGAGTCCAAGCATCTCCAAGACGCAGAACAAAAGGCAAGACTCAAAGATGGGTAGATACATGACAGAAAAGATTATGGACATTAATAAAAATATGAAGAAGTCTACTTGATTATGTAAAACAACAAATAATCAATGCACACCAGGATTCTAACTCGACTTCGGCTACTTTATTTCACAACTTACAAAAGAGTGAACAATGCGTTTCATTGCCTGCATTTTGACTGAGCGAACCTGACGAAGCAGTGAAACATGTTGTTTGCTCTTTTGTAAACCTTGAAATAAGTGAAGTTATAATCCAGGTGTGTGCAGGATTATTTGTCGTACATAGTTTATGATTCTTGCCCCAGCTAGCTCCCAGGTGGAGCACAGCAGTGCACAGGGTGGTTTACATACAGTGAGCATCATAATTCATTGGACAGTGACACATTGTTTGTTATTTTGGTTCTGTACTCTAGCACTTTGAGTTTAAAAGGATATAATGACAATGAGGTTGAAGCGCAGACTGTCAGCTTTAATTCGAGGGTATTTTCATCCATATCGGATTAACCGTTTAGAGATTATAGAACCTTTTGTACATAGCCCCCCACCCCCAATTTTCAGGCGTCAAAACATTTTGGACAGTTTAACATCATGTACAATAAAGTAATAATTTTTAATATTTGGTCACATATCCTTTGCATGCAATGACTTCCTGATGTCTGTGACCCAACAATATCAAAAGACTCTTGATATCTTATTTTCTGGTACTCTTAGAAGAGATACTATAACGTCTCTGCATTTGAATGGATCTCTATGGGAGTTGGGGGGTGGGACTATATTTAGCTGTAAATTATGCTGGAACAGTATGGAATACATGATTGGTAAAATGGCTGTAAGTCATCAAGGGTCTGAGGTATCAAACAAGCCTCAAACCATCACTCTGCTTACAGATATGCAGTAGATATGGATGGATCACTTTTAGGGTTGTTTCTCCTGACAAATTTTCCTATTGAACTCTGGAAAAATAAGTCAGGAGAAGAAACCATTCAAGTTATCCATCCACATCTACTGAATATCTGGCAGTAGAGTGATGGTTTAAGGCTTGTTTGATATGTCAGACCCTTGATGACTTAGAGCCATTTAGCCAACCATGTGTTCCATACTGTTGCAGTATAATTTACAGCAAAATCTAGACCCACCCCCCAAATCCCATAGAGATCCATTCAAATGCAGAGAGGTTATAGTTTCGTTTGTAGAAGTACCAGAAAATAAGATATCAAGAGTCTTTTGATATTGTTGGGTCACAGGCATCAGGAAGTCATGGCATGCAAAGGATATGCGACCAAATATTAAAAATGATTACTTTATTCTCGATTATGTTAAACTGTCCAATATTTTTTGATGCCCAAAAATGTGGAGGACTATGTACAAAAGGTTCTATAATTTCTAAACGGTTCATCTGATATGGATGAAAATACCCTCAAATTAAAGCTGACAGTCTGCACTTCAACCTCATTGTCATTGTATCCTTTCAAACTCAAAGTGCTACTGTACAGAACCAAAATAACAAAAACATGTGTCACTGTCCAATGAATTATGGTGCTCACTGTATTTCTGTAAGTAGTTGATTCTTTGATTTTTTCAAGCAAGACTCGACTCAATGTAATTATTTTTAAGTGGTGCAGCCGCTTCTATATGTGACGTGTGTCCGTCCGTCCGTTCGTAGCATGAGATTTAAACCAATCAGGAGTCGCCTAGGCGTCACATGCCCGGGAATACAATAGTAGCTTGAGAACAGCATGCCCAGCTTCAGACAGCTCTATCTCAAAAAATATACATGTCACAGCTTAGATATTCACACCGTAGGAATCCTGGGAACAGATGCACATCTGTATATAATATGTCTTGTGTAGCTTAAAAACTGTAGTCGTGGTCACAAGTTAGAAAATGGGTTTGAAATTGAAATTACCGGCTGCTGCTAGAGTGGAGTTTTGAACATTCCACCATTTGTGTGAATGGGGAGCATGGTTTTCAAACAACACTGAATATTTTACAAACTAAAAATGTCACAGCTTAGATATTTACACCGTAGGAATTCTGGGAACCACTTGAACATTTTGATACATATTATGTCTGTGTACCTTAAAAACTGTAGTCGTCGTCACAAGTTAGAAAATGGGTTCGAAATTGAAATTACCAACTGCCGCTAGAGTGGAGTTTTGAACATTCCACCTGTTAGCAAGGTGAGTCGCCGTAGCAACCCCCCGAAGCAAAATCAATACAAAAATCTACCACCAGTGTTCTGCTGGACCCAGTCAGTTATGGAACGGCCCAACAATCTATGCACCCTCTTGTTGAGTTTGGAATTCCATTGTTATTGTTCAAGTAATAACTGTAATCTTTCCTGTTTGTTATCAGAGTACTAACTGTCATATTTCCTGTTTCTTCTGAAATACCAATTGCTGTCCTTTTATCTATATCTCTCTTTTACATGTTTGTTAAATGCAATGTCTGTAAGTATACTAATTAATAAGAAGCATAATGTAAAAATATCACCAAACCAGAGGCCATTGTTTTTGTACATGTAAACAACACACACATTTTCTATTGCATTTTATATGATTGCTCAAAACCTGCACCGCTTACTTCACCACCTGGGTGTGGTTTTTTAATAAATATTTTGTGGTAGTTAACATTACATTTATGTTATGTCACTCACTTCATTGACATTTCTTATGCTGTTTTTATGGCTCAGGGAAGCATAATTTTGTATGATGTCAGGCCATAACTTTAACATGAATGTAAATGAAACAGTTGTGAATAAAACCTTTCATTTCATACATTTTGTTGGTTTTTATTGTTGTCTTAAAGATAGTCTAGACCTAAATGGGAGCTCCTTTACAAAGGTTCCTAGTTTGACCAGCTTTAACCATCTAGCTGGTCTTAGCTGGTAATCCAGTTAATGTTGTTAGCTGGTTTGAAATGGTAGCTGGTCAGACCATCCCAAGCTGGAAGCAAATCTGAACTGGTCAACCAGCTAGTGGCTGGTAGGTTGTCTGAGCTGGTAGCTGGTCAAACCATGTCGAGCTGGGAGCTGGTCTGAGCTGGTCAACCAGCTACCAGCTACCAGCTGTTTCAAAACATAGCTTGAGCTGGTCAAGCTGGTGACCAGCTACCAGCTCAAGCTGTTTTTTTCAGTAGGGTATGTCACACTGTCACCCAGTATTTAAAAAAAACAAAAAAAAACACACACACATCGTGAGAGATGGTGTGTGCGACTGTCATAAAAACAGTTCTACTGGCGAGGCAACACACTTGTTGTTGACCCTTGCCTAGCCTACAGTGTACAGGCTGTGTGGGAAGCACACATTAGTGCACATGGCGGTGTGCCATGTGACCCACTGGCTGGGGGGGGGGTTGGGGCGGCGAGGGGCGGGTTTGAGCCGGGGGTGGCGACGGGGAGGTTTGAACCGGGATATTTTGGCCTGCTGACGCTATTCAAGGACATCCCCTGAGACATCAGCAACAGCTGCAAGGCAATGGAGCGCTTCCAGAGCACAGCGCTAACCAACACAGCCGTAGCCACTTACAGTATATTGCACTGTGGAGCGCTACCCATGCTAACCAACACAGCCGTGGTCACTTATACAACTGTGTGGATCGCTAACACGCTAATCATAAACCAACACAGCCATGGATACTTGTGCAGCACTATGGACCGCTAACCGTGCTAACCAACACAGCCATGCCCACGTAACTTATACAACACTGTGGAGTGCTAACCATGCTAACCAACACAGCCATGGCCACTTATATTGCACTGTGGTCACTAATACAACACAGACATGGCCACCTGTACAGCACTGTGGAGTGCTTCCAACACATAGCGCTAACCAACACAACCATGGCCACTTATACCGCACTGTGGAGCACTAACCGTGTTGGCCAATACAGCCATGGCCACTTATACAGCAGTGTGGAGCACTTCCAGCGCACCGTGCTAACCAACACAGTCATTGCTACTTATACAGTATTTTCAAAAAACACAAGGCCTGTGAGAATGGGCCATATTATACAAACACATATCTTAAATGTGTGTATATATGTACTGTATGTATGGCATACATACAGTATATAGTCAATTATTATTCTTTCATTTCAATAATGCTTTTTATTATAGTATGTAAATACGTAGTGAATACATGTATTCATTGTAAAATATGTAGTTCAATATATTCATATTCATATTTTATATTATATATGTAAATATGCATAAGTATGCATGAATATAAAAGCATAGATGCATTTAGTATCCGCATACATGCATGTACAGTTTTTCCTTGAGGGCTACTCTCCCTCTCCTCCCACTCCACCTCTTCATGTGTGTGTGTCGGAGCCAGACTCCCCCTGACAACCTTGGCCCCACCCCCTCTGTCCCTCGTTGCTGCTAGGCGTTCAGGCACCAGTCGCCCACGCTTTTCGTAAAAAAAGGACGAGAGAGAGAAAGAGAGACAGAAAGAAAGACAGAGAGAGGGAAGCAGAGAGAGGCTGAGAATGAGAGAGAGAAAGAGAGACAGAAAGACAGAGAGAGGGAAGCAGAGAGAGGCTGAGAATGAGAGAGAGACAGAAAGAAAGACAGAGAGAGGGAAGCAGAAAGAGGCTGAGAGAGAGAGAGAGAGAGAGAAAGAGAGACAGAAAGAGGGAAGCAGAAAGAGGCTGAGAGAGAGAAAGAGACAGAAAGAGGGAAGCAGAGAGAGGCTGAGAGTGAGAGAGAGAAAGAGAGACAGAAAAAAAGACAGAGAGGGAAGCAGAGAGAGGCTGAGAGTGAGAGAGAGAGAGAGAGAGAGAGAGAAAGAGAGACAGAAAGAAAGACAGAGAGAGGGAAGCAGAGAGAGGCTGAGAATGAGAGAGAGACAGAAAGAAAGACAGAGAGAGGGAAGCAGAAAGAGGCTGAGAGAGAGAGAGAGAAAGAGAGACAGAAAGAGGGAAGCAGAAAGAGGCTGAGAGAGAGAAAGAGACAGAAAGAGGGAAGCAGAGAGAGGCTGAGAGTGAGAGAGAGAAAGAGAGACAGAAAAAAAGACAGAGAGGGAAGCAGAGAGAGGCTGAGAGTGAGAGAGAGAGAGAGAGAGAGAGAAAGAGAGACAGAAAGAAAGACAGAGAGAGGGAAGCAGAGAGAGGCTGAGAGTGAGAGAAAGAGAGACAGAAAGAAAGACAGAGAGAGGAAAGCAGAGAGAGGCTGAGAGTGAGAAAGCGAGCGAGAAAGAGAGAGAGAGGTGAGGACGGTACCTTGAGTGCCAGTCCAGGTGCTGGGGGGGAGGGTGAAGGGGGCCTGTGGGTGGGGGGGGCAGAGGTGGGGGGGCTCTCGGGGGGGGTACCCGCGGTACCCCAGGGGCTCCATCTCCAGGGTGCGCAGGCAGCGTTCGCGCAGTCGCTCCTCGCGCCGGCGCTTCAGCCTGCGCTGGACGAAGCTGCAGAAGCAGCAGAGCATGACGATGAGCGCCCACACCAGCCAGAACCCCGCGAAGCACGCCAGGAAGGTGTAGGTTCCCTGTGACATCACCATGCTGCTCCGCCCGGGCGCGGCCAGGGAAACCGGGGCCCGCCGGCCGCCTCTCCGCCCGCTCCGGAAACGACCAGTTCACTCGAGCGTCCCGGCAACGGCATCCGAAAGGGTCCGTGCGCCGAAAGGGCCCGGCGTGTGGGCGCTCCGCGTCTTCGCTGGCGGCCGACCGGCTCTCTGAGCTTCGTTATTCCCGTGCTTCCTGCCCTCTGACCAATTCCCTGTAATTAACATGGAAACAACAAGGCTGTCTACTCAGGGCATGACATTAAATTTTCCACCCACTGGCCAGAGTGGCTTGTGGATTCTAAAGATCACCAGCCATTTTCAACATTTTTACCAGCCACATTACCTTTTACAATATAACGCAACCTGGTTGGTTACCTGCCGAAGTGGCTGCTAGAGTACAAATGATTACCAGCCACAATCAAATGTTTACCAGAATTCGGCTGGTGGCGGGTGTTAATCTCACACCCTAATGTTAATTTCTGCTTTTCTTCTGCCGATATGCCACAGCCAGCTCGAGGCCGGCTCGAGAGAGAGCACCCAGGCCCTCATGTGAGGATCCGCACGTATCCAGTCTGAATTTCCAGGGAGACCCTGCAATGCTGGCAACAGCTGGTGCCACAAGTCCGCGAAAAAGCTTGTGTGTCTATCGCCCCCTCTGTAGCCTCAGATCTCTAGAGGAAACCAGGCCTCACACTGCTTACCAAAGGGGAGGAGGAGAAGGCTGGGATTCATATCAGTTATGAACAGACAATATTTTCAAAACATTCACCATGATACTCAAACATGGCGAGGTCCCTCTCATAATTCATCTCAGCTGTTCAAGCACAATAATTACCTTGGGGGGTAAGTATCAGTTTCACACATCAGAGAAAAAAAAGCCTAGTACTACATGTTCCTTGTGAGAAAAAAAATCTTATTATATGGTGTAAAGGCCAAAGTACTCCAGAGAAAACAAATGACTATACTGTACACACAATTCACATGTTGTTGCTGACTGATCAGCTTCAGCCTATGCCCGAATACAATTTCTATGGCTTGCATGTCATGCCCATACATGTGAGCTAGAATATTGATTTCTCTATTTCCTAGTGTTAATATTGAGAACTTTCCAACTATACAACTTATTTTCTTGGTTCTCCTCCCATCGTATCCCACAAGTTATTATTTCATGACTTCATTGCAGGCCGGGTGAAAGGACGGTGAGGTAAAGTTATGTGATTACAGTCGCTTGCAAATCGCATTTCAACAAACTATGAGTCAGTCTGGGCTTGATTCTGTATTCCCGCTGCAATAATGGTGACTGCGACAGCCTCTTAGTGAAGAGATCGCTAATCTCTATGACCTTTCAAAATAGCATGCTGCTGATGGAGGGGAGATTTTATCGCCGCATTCTTTTTTTAACCGGTTGTGGATCCGTTCCTCTGCTCCTTTCACCTGGATATCGTTGATGACTCAACACTCAGACACGGAGGCGAGATAGGCCCGTGGCTTTATTGCATCTCTGAAAGGACGTTGGGGAACTTTCACACGAGGGCACTTTGAAAACCTAAGATCCTTCCGCCACTCAAACGCTTCGCTGACATCGCCGCTCTCCCGTGGCATGATGGGTAATGCTGCACTTTGAAACTGCTCATAATAAAGTCAACCGGCTCCATTTCAGCCCTCGAGCCAATTAAGCCCTGCTTTTAAGCTACTGGGGGGATTTTGATAAGAGCATTCTTCACATTCTACTTGAAGTCAAACGGCTTTATCTGATGTTCACCATGAAAAGCCCTCAATGTAATGACACACAGGCTCTGCGGTCTATAGTGTTTTACAATGTTTTGTCTCAGGCTGGACATTAAAGAATGTACTGAACACTGACTGGCATTAGTCTCCTTATTCAATCATGTGCACACCTAAAATCTCAATGGTTTCACATAAACAGTCATAAACAGAATCAACATGATGGCAATCACCAGACTTGTGACTGTGTGATGTTTTTAAACTATTTCTGATCAGGACCTGCCTGGCCCTATGAAATTAAATATACCCTAAAATAATAATAATGATAATAATAATAATAAAATTAACTATATATATATATATATATATACACTGTCTGGCCAAAAACTAAGTCACCGTTGCACCCGTCATGCATAGTGCCGACTGTACAAGCCTCTGGAGGCAGTGTTATGATCTGGGGTTGCTTCAATTGGTCAGGTCTAGGCTCAGCAACGTTATGCAGCAATAGAATGAAATCAGCTGAGTACCTGAATGTACGGAATGACCAGGTTATCCCATCAATGGGCATATTCCAGGATGACAATGCCAAGATTCATCGGGCTCAAATTGTGAAAGAGTGGTTCAGGGAGCATGAGGAATCATTTTCACACATGAATTGTCCACCAGAGTCCTGACGTTAACCCCATTGAAAGTTTTTGGGATGTGCTGGAAAAGACTTTACAGAGTGGTTCAACTCTCCCGTCATAAATACAAGATCTCGGCCAAAAATTAATGCAAATCTGGACCGAAATAAATGTTGTGACGTTGCATAAGGTTGTCAAAACAATGCCACGATGAATGCGCGCCGTAATCAAAGCTAAAGGCGATCCAACGAAATATTAGCGTGTGCGACTTTTTTTTTGGCCAGGCAGTGTATATATATATATATATATATATAGAGAGAGAGAGAGAGAGAGAGAGAGAGAGAAATATATATATAAAAGTGAATGCTTAAACTAAATTAACTGAAAATCAGTTGGATGTGTGACTGGAATTAGCCTACTATATCAGCATTTCCATTAGGCTAGTGTCAAAATTCACATTTTTGAGCCCTTGAATCCACCTTTCGAATTCATCCAGGCTCCAAGTAATATCCACACCCCAGATTTTTCTCATAAAACACCAGCGCCAATGTTAATGCCATTCATTTGCTGCTGCTCAGAATGGAGACGTCTGGGTAGGCTACTCAATCATAATATATTATGAAAATGAACACCTGATATCAACTGTCATTATCGGTTTGTGAATAACCTCCTTTAGTTTCAGCAGGTGAGGGTAGGCTGTGATTTCTACGCAAATCAGTTTAATTACCTGAATTACCTATTGCTGTCAGTCATATAGCCATCGCTGCTTCCTCCTGTGGCTGGGATACATTTATCCGACTTCTATCATTTTGCAATAGCCTACTAATGTCGACACACGCAGCTACAACAGCTTGCTTTCAAATGGAAACAAAACGCTTAGCCATAGTCACGACAGAACCTGTGTGCCATAGTCACGACAGAACCTGTGTACAACGACAAGCCCCTTTGCTCTGCTTACCTTACCGAAGGATTGCATTTCATATCCGTTGTCTAAATATTATAACTAAATATGAATTGCTCACAGATAACCTTATGATCATATTTTAGCTACCTTTTCATCACATGTGTCTTCCAACGGCGTTTGTCAAAGAAGGCATGTAGATCCTCTGACTGATCAGGTTGTGAAGACGCTGCCATCCATATTCATTGCCATAGGTGTCTGTTTACACGTTCAGGTCGAGGGTCTGTCAAACCCTCCCATCTGCCGTCTCAATTCGTTTGTCTGTAGGCTACAACCTGTATACCTTTGTCACATGTTCAAGGGAACCGCCGTTACGTTTCGTTGTTTTATTTCCAATGACGCGGATCCATCACTTCCAACTGACAAGCAGCACGACAGTCCATTCGCGTCCAGCTCCTGTTGTACGGTATTTAAACTTGTGAGCTGACGCGTCTGAAGAAGAGTGCGGCGATCCGATCGCGGGCTGGTCGCGTCGTGTTGTGGACAGGAGTTCTAAGCTCTGTAAATTGACTCCTCCTTTTTAACCATTTGTGAAACTATACAGCGCATCAATCATGAAGGTGCACGATTCGCTCGCGTGATTATTATTTAGGTTTAAAAAAATCTACCTGGCGAATTATGTATTTAGAATTATTAGACAGAAAGAAGAGCATATTTGTCTATTATAGCACAAGAGATCTACTGGCCGTTTTATGTTTGTACGGTGCTGTCCTTGATACCAGGAGTTTATTGCAGAAATATCTGACTCACAGTGTAAGTCATGCATGTCTTCTGAACCCATCCAACAATCCTTTTGGTTTTGTTTCTGTCTTTATGAGCCACTATCTGATTCACTAGCCTACTAATCTTGTTTTGCACACTAGAGCACTGTGTTGCAAGGCTGATTTATAAATGTGTATGTGATGACACGAGGTGTGCGTGTGGAAGCATGAATTCTCTTGCCGGAAGGGAGGATGGATGGGTGGGTGTCTATTTATGAAGAAGACGAATGACTGAAGAGTTTGTCAGTGTTTTTTAGAGAAGAGATACAGGAACAAGTGTTGAAGACAGGAAACCACTCTCAATGAACAATGCAGAACTGGGGGGTATTCCACAAAGCAAGCAAGTTAGCCAGATAACTCTAAAATAGTACCAGCAGAAAACAATATGTATGACTAAATCACACTCCTAAACCACATGCATGTCCAAATGCACGGCAAATTCTCATTTACTGAAATCTCACTAATGTGACAATGAACTACAGCCTTATCCCTCATTGGTCTCAGTGTCCGGCTCAATGTCAATATCAGCTGAATAATCCTGTTCTGTGGAATACCCCTAAATTAATTTGTTCAGTTTTCTGGGTTGTTGCAGTGAAAAGTTCACTGCAGTCTAATTTCTGTTGAACCAGCAACAAAGAGCAGGGTACATTTCAACGTCACATAAGCTAACTGGGGTGAAACGCAATACCATTTTGTCGCCCACAAGTTGGTCTCGATGACTGGTATGAAATTCAGTAGTTCAATGCAACAGAAACTGATCCATGACTAATACTGTTAAAAGATCATTGTTGCTACATCCTGTCTCTAATTTTCGGACTATTATGAATTCACTGTGAGAAGCCACTTGTTTGCCATTTTTATTTGGAGGATGATTCACAAATGAGTTATAGACCAGTGTTAATGAAGTGCGATAAAATAAAAAGAAAGCAGCGTGGTGAATTATTGTAGGTGTTTTTTTTGTTGTTTTTTTTTTAATACTAGAGCTTTGCACTTGGGTGTTTTTAGACGGTTTTAGCTTGAGCTAATTTGAAGTTCGGAATTGAATTCTCGTTTTTCCTTCAGTGCGTTTTTTACGGTTGAGGAAACTGAAATGATTGTGCCCAACTTTTCCTAATATTTGTCGGCTTATCAGTCTCCAATCGTCTCGGGAGCCTTAAAGATGAACAATGGCTGTTTTGTGCCTCTCCAGCTTCTCCGTCATAAAGATGCATTTGTTTCCAACAGTGATTTCATCGGAACCCCCGGGCTTCTAACATCTCAAACTCCTATATCCTTTTGTAAGATATAAGTACTTATCCGTATTTCCATACCCTATTATAAGACTGGCTTTGGAATCTGGTTTCCAAGAAATAATGGTGCAATTCATTGCTTCGTCGACACGTCAGGATGTCAAATGGCCGTTCTCATTCAAATTTCTCATGGCTCGCCTTTACTAGACCATGGTGGCCACTGGATGTAAAGGCTTTGTCTCTGCAATGTGCTTTGTCTGTGCGCAAGTTGATCACTGCTGTGACTCTGCTTGCTTAGAGTGGTATGAATAATGTGAGATGTGATACAGACCCGTTACCAAAAAAGGAATAACGCCAGATCACGCTGATTTATCAGAATGAGATTCTAACTCTGTAACACGATGTTCACAGGTCTTTGATACATTGTTTGTATACACACCACAGTAGCCACGTCAAAAGAAGGTCATTTCTAAATGACTAAATCGATAAACGGGTAAATGCTGCAAGGAGCAGACTGTTACAGCAAGATTCAGTGTGCATGATGGGAAAATGTGTTTAACACATAAGAGGCGCAGGTTAGTAATACTAATAATAATACCAGATGATCAGTGATCAAGTCAAATGGCTCCTTTTTTTCCTGCCATGTAACAAGAAAATATCCCTCCATTTTGACTTTAGATTAACACTTACTTTTCAATCACTCTGTCCAAGACATTTGCAGAGTTATGAAAGAAAAGATAATATGTGCCAAAGTCAGCCGGAGAGACAGCCCAGTGAGTAAAAATGAGGCAACATTCCTGGGAAGCCTTGGACCGCAGACATTCCTCTTTGCTTTCTTAGCCTCGGGAATATTGCTTTCAGCCGTGGCCCAGGGAATATTGCTAGGCTGATAGGACAGTTTATGTCAAGACCTTATCTACGCAAAGAAGATTCCAATGGCCCCATCTTGCATTTTCATCCTTGTAGGGTTCTCTTAGGATTGGCTCTGTAGTAAACGGTCTCCTTCCCCTGAATTCTTGCTCGAGAGAGAACTGATAGACCAGCTCTAGCTATTGCCATGACAACTGTTATGACAAGAATTCCATTCCTTATATGTTCCCACTGTAAGCAGCCACGACATAAATGCTGAAAATTAACTTTGTCACTCGTCACATCAGTAATCTCTCAGAGATGCCCTTGCCTGGAAAGCATATAGACTTATGTAAATTAGACTTATAATTTAATTTCTAATTCGAAATTAGAGAAATAGTGTGTTTCCATTACTGTTAAATGGTTAAAGTGCAGACTGTCAGCTTTCATTTAATCTATATCGACTGAACCATGTAGGAATTTCAGCCCTTTTTATACACAGTCCCCCCCCAGTTTGGGGGACAATTGTCTGCTCTTGCTATTTCTCGGTCAGCTGTGTGTTCTTTCATTATTAGTTCATGCACAAGAAAGCTAACAAAAGGTCTAAAGTTGATTCTAGGTGTGGAGTTTGCATTTGGAGTCTGTTGCTGTTGTCTCTCAACATGAGGCCCAAAGAAGTGTCAATGCCAGTAAAGCAGGCCATCATGGGGTGGAAAAATCTGAATGAATCAATAAGAGACATAGCTAAATCATTGTGTATGTCAAAATCAACTGTTTGGTACATTGTTAAAAAGCAAGAATGCATTGGTGAGCTCAGCAATAGCAAACAACCTGGTAGACCGTGGAAGACCACTGTAGCGGATGACCAAACAATTGTGAAGAAAAAACCCTTTTCGACTGTCGAACAGATCAAGAACGCTCTCCATGATGTAGGCATAGATGTGTCAATGACTAAAATATAGAGAAGACTACACCAGCATAACCTCAGAGGGTTCACCGTTCACGGCAAGAAGCAAACCACTGGCAAGTCTCAAGAACAGAATGGCCAGGGTAGAGTTTGCTTAAAAGTACATTAAAAAAAAAGAGGAACAAACTCTTCTGGACAGATGAAATGAGTATTAACCTGTACCAAAGAGATGGAAAGAGGAAAGTGTGGAGAAAGAAAGGAACTGCTCATGAAAACACACCCTCTCATCTTTGAAACATGGTGGTGGGAGTGTTAAGGCTTGGACATATATGGCTGCCACTGGAACTGGCTCACTTGTCTTTACTGAAGATGTGACTGCTGAAAGCAGCAGCAAGATTAATTCTGAAGTGTACAGAAACATCTTTTCTGCTCGGGTCAAACCAAATGCCAAATAATAAATATGATGATTTTATTTAAGATTATGCTACTTTGTCAACTTACTTTTGGTCCCCTAAAATGGGGGGACGATATGTAAAAAGGGCTGTAATTCCTACATGGATCACTGGACATGGACGTAAACACCCTTAAATTAAAGCGGACAGTCTGCACTTTAACCTAATCTTCATTGTTTAATTTCAAATCTAATGTGCTGGAGTACAGAGCCAAAACGACAAAAATTGTGTCGCTGTCCAAATACTTATGGACTGCACTGTATATACCACACCACACACAATCCTGCAGGTTTAGTAACTGTAGATCTCCCGTAGCCACCCATCAGGCATTCCTGTCTCGGCCACAACAGACTAGCCTTCACCGCTCAGCCGCACAGGCCAGGGCTGGTGTGAAAGAGAAGGCTTGCTGTAGCGCTCATTATAAAGGTGTGATCCCGTGTTCCGTCTTCACTTTGACCCGCACGCCTCTCTCAGTGTTCGCTGAGAGAAAGTAGGCCGCAAGTAAAGAGGTTATCGGGCCCAGAGGAAAATTACACCATGCAGTTCTTGAGAAATCTTAAAATGACAGCTACGTCACAAGGCTAAAGTTCACAGCAACCTGACTCCGTAAGAGACAGTTTTAGTGATTTAGTGTATGGGTGTGTACATTGTACCGTTGTATTTAGTGCTTTTCTATTTGGGTATATAAATACCATTTTCTCATGTTTTCTTACACCTCATGCCTCGGGGTCTATAGTGCTGCACGCTGCATTTACCGATTCCTTTTTTGATTTTGATTGTCCGTAACATAGATTCCGAAAGTGTCCTTTGTTTTGAGCCAAACGCAGATACTACCATTGTGGCCTGACCTCTGCTTTTACGGAGAATCCAAGAGGTCGGCAAAAAGCTTTGAAGCTTCCGTCATTGTGGAGCCTGAAGCGGCCTCATCCCTTCAGTCACCAGCTGGGGATCAGAAAGACGTTTATAGGCAGAATGTGACCAAATTCTGACAACGTGGTCTTCCATAAAAAAAAAAAAGAAGAGCTTTACCATTTAACGCACGTCTCCGTGGACGCACTCGTTTAGGCCTATGCCGGCTGAAAATGTTGCTAGGGAACATTCCTGAATGGCTTGCACTGTTTGAGTGTTTGAGTACTCAACCTTGGGACATTATCTTACCGCCTTTATTACCCTCCTTACAGGGGTTCTCTGTGGAGAAGCCGTGGGAACATGCTGTACCACGCCGACTCTGCTGCTTCCACACTGACTTAGGCTACACGCTTTTCTTGCTCTGTGCCAGGGGTGTCCAATCTCATCGGAAAAAGGGACGATGTGGGTGTGCTAAGATGCCTGATTCTGCTTATCAAGGTCTTGATTGAAGACTACGATCAGTTAATTAGTAGAATCAGGTGTCGTAGCGCTGGGCTAAAACAAAAACCTGCACCCACACCGGCCCTTTTCGGATAGGTTTGGACACTGCTGCTCTAAGCCCTTTCCCCACTCTTCAGATTTAATTCCAGTAAACAGCAGCAGGAGTGAAAATAGATCAGATGGCGGGTATTGTTGCCGATGGGTTACCTACGTCGCAGCCTCCTCTCACGTCACAGTCCGGCGGATTACGTTCCCGAGCCCGGCTTGTGACTCAGGGATGTATGACCGGTCGAGCAGGAGGGAAAATGCCTGGAACGGGACGCTCGGAATGTCTGGCGGGCCTCCAGCGCTTTTGTGTTTGCACAAGAGATGGGAGACACTCTGTGGGAGTGTCATCGGGAGTGTGTCACACTGTGGCCGTCTGCCCTGACCCCCGCGTACTGTTATGGAAATGAGCGTGTGACACACTCCCGATGACAAAGTTCCTGGGAATAAAGGCACATCCTCTGTGGCAGAGACTCCCAGTGGGCATTGGTGGGAAAATCCTGGAAGCAGACATTTCTACAGAGTTTCCCTGGAATTCCAAAAAATAATTAAGAATCAAGCACTGTACAAATTCCTCTCTAAAGCCTTTTCATGAGAATCTCCCATAGGGACGGCCGAAAGTATATACGTCAGTTTAGCTTTAAATGTGCTGCATGTTTGTTTTTAACATTCCAAACTGTGCAAATTAAATATCTGGGGCCGTTTGTTTGTCCTCTGCTATGTTGCAATGCAATGTCACTGAAAACGCTTCTGAGCGGCAGTTTCTGATGCAGCTACTAAGATAACAAATGTAACAGACAGACACTAGCTGTCCCTCATTAGCATGCTGTTGGGGTGCTGTCGTGTTTCAGAGTCTCACGCCCCCCCCCCCCCCCGGACAGGTGGTTCTGCCGTGTCTGATAAGAGAGCTGATATTGGACAGCAAACACAGACTTAAAGGTGCACTTTGCAGGATTTTTAACCTTGCTGATCCTAGGTTGACTCTGCTTCTTGAACCCACCCTGTGTTGTGTGGCTTCGCTCTACTTGCCCATCTCACCTCTGCCATTGCAGTAGCTAGCTGGCTACCAACGCTCCACTGAAACCTGATCCCACCCCCACAGGCTCTGTAGCCACACCCACCCCTCCCCACACAGAAAGGAGGAGGAGCACGGATTGCGCAAAGACGGAGATTGCCGATGCATTATAGATATGACTGAGCATGGTTATTTCATAATATTTTCAAGGTAAAAATTCTGCATAATGCACCTTTGAGATGGGAGAAGACGAGCATTTCCTAGTTTAATCTTTTTTTTGTGGGTGAAATTAAGCCTTGTGGTTGCACTCACTCATCCAAAATTAATCAAACAATTAATCGGCATTTGGACATTACAGAAAATGACTGCGGAACCAAGATGGTTTTTGAGAGGAGCCACTGGCCACCTCAATTAGTCACTAAATTGGCCAATCACTGCTGCGGAAAACTTTGAGTAGTTAACAGAGAGAACAGTGGAGAGGAGGGACAGAAATCACCTGCATACCACGAGCTAATGCTCACCAACGGACAATAAATTCAACGTCAATGTCAGAGAACATTGGTTGCCAAGGCAGCCTTGGCTCTCTGCGATTCCTCTGAAGCACACGCAGGGGTTTCAAGCTCCGTGATGCACTTATGCCATCAGTGCAGGAGCAGTGCCTCCATGATTGGTCTAAGGAGAGACGTTCTGCTGAGGGCACGCCTAATCTCACCGGAGGAGAAAAATAATCCATTTGCAGCATTAGATATTTCTTTTAAATCCCCTTTAGTTGTGTTGCCCGGCAACTGAGGTGACAAATAAAATGCTCGAAACTAAGCATAACATAGCTTTCGGGAAGATTTTCCATTTTTTAAAAGAAATATGCTTTATCAACAAAAGCAAGTATAATTATTAACATTGAGAACCCCCCACCCCCACCGGGCATTAAAGAACACAATGCAGGTAACCAAACAAAACATGTTATTTATTGAAGTACAGTGCTTATGCAAAAAAATATAGATTTTCAAACTGAAAAGTTACACAGAAGGCCAGCGTGAACGGCCATGCCCAACGTAGTTTCACAGGCACCTATGGAGACGGACTGAACAAACAGCAAGGAGTTCACATGAGAGGGAGAGAGAGAGAGAGATGTGAGGGAGTGATATGAGAGACAGAGATATGAGAGAGAGAGAGAGATGGAGGGACAGACAGAAAGATGACGGGACGGAGAGAGAGGGAGAGATTTCATAATCTTCACCACCACCACAGCCACTGGGGGCCGCATTCACGCTTGCCTCTACTGGCCCAGTGTCCTTAATTAGCCTGTTATTCACGGTGCCACAGCAGTGAAGGAGACCGCCCTCCATGGTGTCAAAGCTGCCCCCTTCAGGACTGCTGAAGCGCTGCCAGGCTGTTCCTTCTAGCGGACCGGATAAAGATGGCGGTAACAAACGCTGCCCGATCTAACAGCGGGGCTTAACCATAAAGGGCATAAAAAATAAAAAATAAACAGTTTGTTTGCATTTAACATCATGGACCCATACTTGCTAATCTTAAACACACACGTAACACGTCAGCTTTATTGGTGGTGGTATAACCTTATGGCACATGCTATCATTATCCACACAAAGTGTACATGACTGTCATCTGCGGTTGGGAAAGGAGAGGAGGCTGTCTGAGATTCCAGTTTATACATGAAGGTCTTGTACAGAGGCCTTCCAGCACCTCACCAACCCCCTCAATGTCAACAAAAAAAAAGGCGCCATTAAAATAAAATAAAACATAAACACATTTAAAAAAAAGACCTCGATGGCACTTAACTGAGTTGTTTTACATGTTGATAAGAGTTGGGCAGTTTCTCTATTTGTACACACAAATACATATACACCTTATATGCATTATGATTACATCAGCAGATCACAAGGAGGCATTTCACAGATGATGATGGAAGCAGTTAAATAAAATAAACAAAAGCAACAACTAAATGTTCTCACACCGATTCAGTCACATGATCGAGCTATCAAGTTGACGGTGCTTTGAATAAATGGTATTGGTACTAATACTTTGACTCCCCCCCCAAGCTATTATATGCTTTAAGTGTTTAGCAAAGTGTTTAGCAAAGCTCTCTCCGCTTTAGACTGATATTTTACAGACTCCATGAATAAAAAAACAAGTAGGCAACTTTTAGCTCTCAGGCGCTGCCTTGGTTCATTTCATCCTAACCTATCACTTCAGGTCCCATTTTGTACTGGCGGTCAAATCACCTGTTATTCTATGTTATTTATGCCAAGCCGCCAATTATATGGACATAAGGACGACCAGAGTAGCAAGCTCCTTTCCGCAGTAGAGACCGGCGCCAAACGCCGCCCTGTAAAAATACCCATCTCTTGCTAATGTAAAGGACCCCCACGGGAGATGTCAAAAGAAATATCTGGCAGCAAGCTCCCTTATTGTGGCACACTGATTCTGGACCTGAGATCCATCCAGAATAACCGCAGCGTGTTTTGTCCCTACCGTAGAGTAGCACTTAAGCAGGTAGGCTTTTGGGTTTTTCCAGTGCGTTCCGCAGTGGTTTCAGTGACTGCCAAATGAATGGCGTATATATCGGTACAAGGCAAAAAGCATAAACCTGGTTTAAATTCATCACTAAAAATTTTAATTAAGGACAAAGTACAAAGTGTTCTGCAATTGGCTTGAGTCTGATAGCCAGTCTTTGTGTCACGAGGGCATATGTCTAAGAATGCAATACTGGCAAGTGAAAGTTATACGATGCGGTGTAAAAATGCTTGAGAATTGGAGCTATTGCGTTCCACAATACAAAAAACACCCTCCTCTCACTGGGTACAGAATTAGCAATCAAATGAAAGTCGTCCCAGGAATTACACCCTGAGGCAATGAACAATAATGAAAGGCTAACGTGCTCTCAGATATTAAACATCACAAGAATGGCGGCAATAAACCAAACACTTGGCGATATTCAGGAAATGCATGCTGGGTATACTGCACTGGTCTAAGTCTCTATTTTTTTTTGGCAAATTTCAATAATGTGGCGCCAAAGAGTTAGCGCAAAAAAGTTAGCACAAATTTTGGAATAAATGTCTGCCTCATTATCGACAGCTGCGCAGGGACACAGCTAGTTACATAAGCCAGCAACTGCGTTGGATGACCACGGCGCTTTTTGTAATGAGCAGGAGTATTACGCCGGTTTCCAGGACAAATTCCTATTGTGGAAATTTTTGTTTGTCTAATCATCCCCAACAGAATTGGCAAAAACCAACAAGCCTGTATAACACCTGGCGATGCGGCTTGCATACATCAGGGGTTTGGCATATTGATGATGGACAGGGAGACTAGCCCATCTCAGGACAAACATGCACTGGACAAACGCCTGGCAGATATACGTATAAGTTACTTTCTTAATTCCAAGGTGGCTTCAAAACAGTAGGTGCCTTTTTTATTAATGATAATTTTCTTAACAATTTATCTTTGCTTGAGCTTCTAATAATAATAAATACGCATTAATGTGCAATATGGAAGAGGCCTCGTCAACTAACCTGCAAGATAAATACAGGCAAAACAAAAAAAGGGGGAGAGGGATATGTTTGGTGTCATATAAAATAAATACCAACGTTTACCCATATACAGTACATGCAGGCAGGTGTGCCCCACTGTAACACGAGAGTTAGTAAACTCTTACAGATGTACATTAAAACACAAAGATAAATTATTGAAATCCTAGAAATTATAAAAGAACAATGATATAAATAGATATAATAGGAAACCACTACTACAATCTTACAGCCTTAAAAACCTCCATTAATTGATAATTGATAGGTAGATTCCATGTATTTGTATAATATTGCAGGAGTACGCATGATATCAGACTATTGGGGATCCATCATATTTTTACAATGGCAGGTGGTTCACCCAGAATGCTTTTGTATTTACAAACTAGTATAAGAAAACAGTGAAACGGCAGAAACCGCAAAAGGCAATGAACGTGAGGCAAAGGGAATTTTACTATGAAAAAGCCCTGAATGATTAGTCAATGTAACCTGGTCTAAGCATTAGTCCAGCACTCAATTCCCATTTCAA
Organism: Synaphobranchus kaupii; assembly: GCA_029718625.1. Lineage (NCBI taxonomy): Eukaryota > Metazoa > Chordata > Actinopteri > Anguilliformes > Synaphobranchidae > Synaphobranchus > Synaphobranchus kaupii. The sequence continues at coordinate 33,322,025 of CM056385.1, read as the reverse complement.
AAACAAAACTGCAGTTGGTTAGCAGGTCACTGCAAAATGTCTGTGCTATGGGAGGAACAATGACTGCTACCTCAACATCAGAGGCAAGAACTGCACCGGATGAATGAAACCTATCATTTTTAGCAGCAGGATGCCAAAGAGAGGGAACGTGGTGATTGGTTTTTTCCCCCTCTGGGACACAGCCTTGCTTTTTAAATTAAGCTGGGAGAGATTGCACACTTAACCAACTGCTCAGTTAACCGAGGTACAATTAATATTGTTTGGTAATGCAACAGACCAATGAAATAGTACCAAAACAAACAAAAAAACCCGTTTCTTTGTGCTTAATATTCCCACTCCCTCGGGTAAGGGACGTCAGGTCGCTCGCGGGAAAGCCGCCTTGCAGTGAGACTCGGTGGTTAGAATCTGGGAGAGACCCAGAGGTCGTTTCCGCAGGCACATACAGTACTGTGCAGTGCACCCCCGACTCTGACGCAATCGCACACACGCAAGCACGCACGCGCGCGCGTAAACATCAGTGCATCGCAAAAAGCGAAAATGACACAGCGGTAACAGAAACGATAGCTTCCCCTCCCTCTCACAGTGTTAAAGCCTGGCTCAGGAACACATTACAAAGTGAAAATTAACTTCAGTCAGCTCTATTCTTTTTTTTCTTCTCTTTGCTTTTTTATTTTTTTATAATTTTTTATTTTTTTACATATATAAAATCCATTATTGCTAATTAAAATTAGAATAATATTACACTGTACAATATAGACTGGAATGTAGTTAAGTTATTCTGAGAAGGACAAAAATCTGTTTAGCAATGAAAGATAAAATGGACAGGCACTCTTCTCTGCGTGAAGTCAGGTCTCCGGGGCGTCTCCCGGAATTTAGCTAAGTAACCCTTCTTCCCTCTTTCCATTCCTCCCAACTCAGTCCGTTAACAATACGAATCCCAAGCTGCAGTCTTAAAAATGTGCGCTCCTGATTCTGCCGTTCAGCGGGAGCCCCATTGTGCGCGGCACGGATGACATCACGGCACGGTAGCAGATGAGCCGCGGCAGCGGCAGAGAAAGCCCTCTCCTATCCTACGCAAACCGCTAGCATTACTCATTTTACCACAAAGACACAGAAAAGCCGAATACACGGTACCTTACGGAACAAAAACGAAGCGAAATAAAAAATTTAAAAAGGCACCTCGGATGCAGACAGGTTTACTCGTGTAATGCGCAGGCCGCAAATAAAATGAGCTAATTTGGTCTTAAGTGCATCGGTAAATTAAAATGTTAAAAAAGCTTCACGTGAAATATGAAAGCAAGAAGTTTAGGTAGCCATCGCATCTTCAAGCAAAATATCCTCAGGTAGCATGTGCTAAAAATGCACTGCGATACTGTATTTTTTTTTTGGCATCTGAAACATTACTAGAAGGCTTAATTTTTTCCCCCCACTCCTTTAACCAAATTTAGAAAAAAAAAAAAAAAAAACTCCCTTAATCCATTATTCAGAGAGAAGAAGATTAGGAAGACATAAATTGAAGAGCGAAACATGTTCTGTCACTTGTTATCCCAGATTCAGAGCTCTAATGATGCATGTTAAATACAGCATACATAACACATGCATGCAGGTGCGTACATACATATGCACTTATGGGCTCACATTTGCTAGACTGCATTATATTTGGTTTATATCACATAGTCTGCTACTATACCTAACTCCCTATGTACAGTACATCTGCAGAGGTCATGGGACACTGACGCCAGAACGATCCTGAATCATTCTGAATAACTCGGGCGAAATTAACGAACCCTAGACTTTAGGTTTTTGTTCACATTTCATTTCATAAAAAAAGTGTAACTGTCAGGAATTAAATAAAAATCTATAAATTAACACATGAACACAATGTTTCTGCAATCAGCTAAAAGAGTGCATAATTTAAACGAACACTTTTCTGTTTCACAGAATACTTCAGTCAATGACAAGTTTTACTCATTAAATTCCATCTGAATAGGAATAATAAATAGTCACGATGAGGGGCTTGAAGCCAATGTTCAATCACTGCCTATTAGCCGTTCAATTCTTTTCAAAGATTCTGTAGTACATTGGGGAAATTCTAATTCATAATTACTTTCCTTCCATTTTCATGTAATAGCTATTTAAAAAAGTAATGCGAGTGAGCATAAAGTTCTAGAGGGTATGGATTGTTTAAAAAAAAAAAAAAAAAAGGTACTGACTGTATCAGCACAGAGATTGAAGAGGGAGTTGAGAATCAGCTGGTCTGGCCTACCTGTTGTTGCCATACCTCACGTGAGCAGACAGACTGTAGCATGACTTTTTTTTTTTCTTTTTTGTTTAAAATAACATTTACTGTATGGCTATATACTGAAAATATACATTCCCATCTTTATATAGAACTATCTTAAAAATACAAATGTGCAAAAAATTGTAAACAAATTGGATCCTCTGGTCTAGCCCCAGGGAGGTCTTACAGCCTGGTGGGCTCCTCTTCACTGTCGCTGCAGTTACCACAGCAGTCCTGAGGGGGCAGCAGAGGGACAAAGGTCAGAAAGGCACGTGCATGCACACATGCTCAAACACACACAGGCACACAGACACACACAATAACAAGAGTATTTGTTCTGGCAATACAGAAGCCCCACAATGTACAGGTTTTATGTTCAATCTTTACATTTAGGAAACATAAACAAATCTAAAGGTATAATGACTGCTAGAGTAGGCCTGAGCAATGTTCTACAGAAACAAAGCACTGAAAGTGCACTATAACGCACATCTTAGTCCAGTAGATCAGCATTGCACATGATAAATTGCTTGCTCTTCTGTTGAATTAAAGGCAGCCCATTATGTAGCACTGCAGCACGTTATCCACTATTGGCCATTTCAGTCCTATGCACAACTGGACAGACTGGGGTAGATTGTATGTACTAGTAAGCCCATATCAGTGAAATGTTACATTTCCAGGTTTGAGGTGGATTGTGGGCCTACATGGATGTGCTTTATGCCAAATACAGAATAGTAATCTATAATGGTGTACTGAAAATATTTTTGAAAGTCTGTCAATCAGAACAATTACAACAAATTCCAACCAATTCTTCTTGCATGGCTTTTTTTCTGAGCTGGTAAGAATGATACAGCATGTAAAAACATAACCACGAGGTAGACTAGAGTAAAATTCAGCAACTTAAATAATTGGTTATGTATGGAGGCAAAATTTAGTGTCTGTACATTAAACTCACAGAAAATAATGGCAATTAAGACAAACTATCAGTATCAGGACTGACTGATGTTACCGTTAACAAGCATAACTGCAGTCAATTTGTTTACATAGCAAATGTGATATTCAGTGTCAATGTATGTCATCAGTGGCCAGAATGGACAGCACGGTATAACTGATTAACCTATTCTTAATATTCATGTCATGCTATTTCATGTTAACGATAGCAGTTCCGATAACTACCTAACCTAACTTACCAACCTAACTAGCTATCTAGTTAGTGTCACAAGGAAGATATTGGTAGCTTTAGGGGGTGTTGCTGAAGCCAAAACAGCAGGTTAATACTGGCTGTTGTCAAGCAGATACAAAGTTTCTGAAACCAAATTTGTTTGGTTAAACTGTTAAAAACTTGCGTGGTTCACTAGGCAACATGCTGCCTATCATTTCGAGATTCTGAGAAATGACAGTTCTACTGGTATGTGCAAATGACGCAAAAATAACTTATGAGAACTCAAGGTCGAAGGTCCTCTGAACTGACCTGTACTTAAAAAGGTAAAAACAAGACTAGGTCAACCTAGTGCATGCCGGGCGCTGGAGGTCTTTCCCCGGCGATGGCTTTCTCACCCTAATGCAATAAGTAGGTGGTGCTGCGTGTGACAACAAGGTTCCTGCCTGGGAAGTGCTTGTGTGGAAATATCACATATACACATAGAACGATAACAAACTAACGTCAATTTGTTTATTTACCTGTGCGTGATATGAAAAAAGTGGCGTTGATTGTTAGGTAACAGACATGAAAGTTGATCAACGATTTCTGATTGAGTATTTAGGTTTTCCAAGCCTGAGATAAGATATCTATACGATTCCTAACGTTAATTCTGTAATATGAATTTGTGAAAAATTGTTTTTTACTTGACTGTGACTTGTCGCATCTTAACTTAAACAATTCTTCAAAATGAGTGAACTATACCGTTAATGTCAAGCCCTGATAATAATTTACCGACACCCATACATTGCGAAACTAATGTTAAATGAAACGAAGATCTCACAGTGATTTAACTGTATGATGCGTGTACAGCGCCGACGTTCAACTCTCCATGGTTTGAGTTTATTTATTTACCCAACCTTTCAAATGTGCACGGTATGAAAAAAACTGAAACACAGCGAGATAGGTAATCACGCCACTTCTCACGCAACTTCCAACAATGGGGACGGACGGACTGTTAGCTACTAGCACTGTTCTAGGCAATAAAAACAATATAATCATAATTTGGCTGCTTTGCCGCTTAAAAGCCGTAGGGGGAAATGGCGTTGAACACAATTAGAAAATCATGGAGCACAAATTATAGCCTACTGAGACTTCAAGAGCATTACCAGGTTTCACATACAGGCTGACAGTCTGAAAAATATCAGCAAATTGTCCCACATTTTTATTTTTTGGGGCTTTTCAGCTTGACTGGACAGCACAGTGCAGAGAGAGAGAGAGAGGAAGAACCAGAGCAGGGGTGTGGGAGAGATACGCGACACAGGTCGCGCGGCCGGATATACGTTGCGGCCCGCCAACGAGCAAGCCGACGGCGCTCTTACAGGCCACGCCACCGAGTCCCACATATATTTGCCCTAAAATATTAACTTGTTTTTCTATCCAGAATTTGTTCTTACTTGTCTTCCAAAAAGCCTCTGCAGCAGCCCCTGTTTGGGTGGGGGGGACGGCTGACCCCTCCAGTCCAGGTCAGGCGGCACCGTTCCATCCAAATGGAACACGTTGAGCTCTTTAAAACACTCCGTATCAATCATCTGTAGAGAGAATATGTCACAGTTTAGCCCATCACAGAAAACCATTAACCATACAAAACAACTAAAGTCTAGTTTATTAATTGGCATGAATAAATAGGCAATTCCTGCACTTGAGTTCTTTGTTATAGGAGCTCTCAAGAATAATGAAAAAACAAACATAAAAATGAAGTAATTACAATTACTGCTTTCCTGCCTCCATGTTTGCCTATTATGGAAGACACTCAAATTGTATTTACTTAAAAGCCACACAGCATGAAGATAAAGCTAAAGCAAGCTTCCTAGCTGTTGTAAACTGAAAGCCCGAAACAACATGTAAATATAAATATAAAAAGAAATATTCAATAGTGAGGGCAAGCTTGAGAATCTTCTTGGTGTACTTCATACATACTCCAGTTTGTTATCAGAAAGTGTAGGTATGTAAGTGTGTCCGACTGATGTGGCAGGCAGTCTAGCAATAGATGCATATAAAGATGAGGCACCTTTTATGATAATCATTTGGTTAATATGAATTTTCAGCCGGGATGATGCTTTCTCAAAGAAAGTCTGAAATTCTGATGAAGGCCATATTTTAGCAAAGTCAGACTGAGTGACTCCCCTGCCCCCTTGTGCTCTTGGGCTATGACTGCACCACAAGTGCCTACGGAGTTTGAGTTTTTCTCTTTATTTCTGCCCGAACACGCCACAGTACCTCCAACTTTACGCTCACCTCCATCGAGTGTTAGGGGCTGTTAGGAGTTGTAAGATGTGAAGGTACTCCTTGTGTAAGTCATTAGGGGTTGATTTGTAAGATGTGAAGCTATTCCTTGTGTAAGTCATTAGGGCGTTGAGTTGTAAGATGTGAAGGTATTCCTTGTGTAAGGCATTAGGGGTTGAGTTATAAGATGTGAAGATATTCCTTGTGTAAGGTGTTGGTAATAATAATAATACACTTTATTTATAGAGCGCTTTTCCCAAGCTATAAGTACAATAAAATAACCATGAATAATAAATATAAGCAAACCACATTGACATGGAACAAGAAGAAATATACATGAGTGTGACGCGTGTTACTTAGTGACAATGAATAAGAGTACGCAGAAAGAGCGGCTCAGAAAAGATTAGTCTGCATTATAGGCCCATTTAAACACCTTAAATGTATGAAGGGAGTCAGTAGACCTAATCTCAGTAGGAAGGGCATCCCAGAGCCTGGGGACCACGGAGCAAAAGGCCCAGTCACCCATTGAGCGGAGATTGGTAGAAGGGACGGTGCGTTTGTCAGAATCAGAAGACATAAGGGGCGGACAGGGGTACAGCGATGGAGGAGCCAGCAGATAGTAGACAGACAGTAGTCTGGGGCAAGATCACAAAGGGCTTTGCAGGTCAAGAGGAGGACCTTGAAATCAATCCTGGCTTTAATGGGGAGCCAGTGGAGGGTGTACAGAACGAGGTTATGTGTTCTTTGCTGGATGTGCGGGTGAGGATTTTGTATCAGTTGTAATTGTGAGAGAAGGTTGGAAGTGAGTTGCAGTAGTGGAGGTGTGACCTGATGAAGGCATGAACTAACTTTTCAGCATCAGAGAGGGACAGGAATGAACGAATACGGGAGATATTACAGAGATGGTAAAATTACACTTTCTTGATATGATTAATATGGGCCTGGTAGGTGAGAGATGAGTCAAAGATTACACCTAGATTTCTCACTATGGGACAGGTATGCAGTGTCATCACCTAGGTTTAGAGAGAATGTATTCTTAAGAATGGCTTTCGTCCCAATAACTATGAGCTCAGAGGTTGAGTTGTAAGATATGAATGAAGATATGCCTCGTAAACGGCGTGAAGGCTGGCTCTGGGGACTAACCTCGTTCTGCCACGGAATGGGCACACTGCCCGTCGAGACCTTGCTGTAGAACGAGTCGTCCTTTGGCTCTAGCTCCACACCTTTCACAGTGGAAAACTGCTCGATGTCCAGCACATCCTTACAGTAGATGGCCTGGGGCTGAACACACACACACACACACACACACACACACACACGTATACACACAAAGACAGAAACGTACACACATAAAGACACAAACACACACACACAAAACTTTGACCTAAATTAACATGGCACAGCATCTTTATTTCACACCCTGCCATCTGACGCTGGTTATGACAGATGGACAGGCTGCGGAACAGTAATGAGCTCACGCAGCGAGGGCACAGCCAGTGACACTGACGTCAGATCAACACTGAGCATCAGTGCGGAGCATCATTGCAGTCAGTGCTGGGGTGTCAGTCAGCAGGGTCAGTGCTGCTGTGTCACAGTCAGTAGGGTCAGTGTTGGGGTGTCAGTCACAGTCAGCAAGGTCAGTGCTGGGGTGTCAGTCACAGTCAGCAGGGTCAGTGCTGCGGTGTCAGTCACAGTCAGCAGGGTCAGTGCTGCTGTGTCAGTCAGCAGGGTCAGTACTGGGGTGTCAGTCACAGTCAGCAGGGTCAGTGTTGGGGTGTCAGTCACAGTCAGCGGGGTAAAGTGCTGCGGTGTCAGTCACAGTCAGCAGGGTCAGTGCTGCTGTGTCACAGTCAGTAGGGTCAGTGCTGGGGTGTCAGTCACAGTCAGCAGGGTCAGTGCTGGGGTGTCAGTCACAGTCAGCAGGATCAGTACGGCGGTGTCAGTCACAGTCAGCAGGGTCAGTGCTGCGGTGTCAGTCACAGTCAGCAGGGTGAGTGCTGGGGTGTCAGTCACAGTCAGCAGGGTTAGTGCTGCGGTGTCACAGTCAGCAGGGTCAGTGCTGGGGCGTCAGTCACAGTCAGCAGGGTCAGTGCTGGGGCGTCAGTCACAGTCAGCAGGGTCAGTGCTGGGGTGTCAGTCACAGTCAGCAGGGTCAGTGCTGCGGTGTCAGTCACAGTCAGCAGGGTCAGTGCTGCGGTGTCACAGTCAGCAGGGTCAGTGCTGGGGTGTCAGTCACAGTCAGCAGGGTCAGTGCTGGGGTGTCAGTCACAGTCAGCAGGGTCAGTGCTGCGGTGTCAGTCACAGTCAGCAGGGTCAGTGCTGCTGTGTCACAGTCAGCAGGGTCAGTGCTGCGGTGTCACAGTCAGCAGGGTCAGTGCTGCGGTATAAGTCACAGTCAGCAGGGTCAGTGCTGGGGTGTCAGTCACAATGAGAAGGGTCAGTACTGCGGTGTCAGTCATAGTCAGCAAAGTTAGTGCTGTGGTGTCAGTCAGCAAATGGTACTCACATCAGGGATGAAGGGAGCCTCCAGAATGCCGGCCTCTAGCCGCTTAAAGTTGATGAAACGAAATAGGGGGTGGGCCTTCACCTCTGAGGCTCCGCCCCCCTCACAGCCAACCCGCACACTGGGGTCTTTGGCCAGCAGCTAGGGAGGGGGAGAGAACGACAGTCAGTACAGCCTGAGACACAGTAATCTCTGCAAAACTTAACTCAGGCCAGTGTGGATTACACATGGGAGCAAAACACCAGCCAGAAATGACTTTACCTGGATGCTTCCCGTTTTGTGGAGTCACAGTGTCAAAGAAATACTGAATTAACCGGTTACAAAGAAATCAGTCATATTACTGCAACTACTTCACCCCTTTTCAGCAAAAACAAAAGTAGCCAATATTATAAAACACCACTGCTGTCTTCACATATCAGACAAAATGTTTCCTGTGTGGATTAGTAAATGGGAGTTTAAATGTTAATTACTTTAAACAAAACTGTTATTTTTTTCATCACTAGGTAAGTAAGCGTTACATGGGCTCAATCTGAAACCTCTTGATCTAGCCGATAAGAAGAAAATTTTACATCCAAAAAGCACCCACCTTGGCTAAAACTAGGCGACCCTAGGAAAAACGAATTCAATCAAATTTATTTCTCGCCTTTACTATTATTCAACTGGGCTATATGCAAGTCTTCCACTTGCTTTCATATGTCAAATATTCTCCCACACAATCCAAAATTTGAAAAACCCTCAATATTATCATCTCTTACTAAAAACGGTTTCAGTTCATGTGAAGCAGCGATAAACGTTTCCAGGCTGTCTACAGCAATTTAAATAGTTCCACCTGAAGAACCCTTGATTGAGTGAAAAGACTCCAACAGACCTAAATGTCGAGCGTGATACGGGTCTGAACACTGAAATATGTGCTGCTTGTGTTTTTTTTCTTCTTCTGTGAGTCGAGACAAAAATAAAATGTAAATGATTCACACTTTATAGATGGAAATAATGTCAGAGAAAGCACTGCATAATTCGCATAAATATGTAGAATACCACCGCCAGTGCGTCACTGGCTTAACCTCTGCAGGGTAAACTCGCATTTAATAGCACGCTGCTTGTGTGCGAGCGACTGTTAAACAAAGCTTTGTGTGTAACCACACAATGCAGCCTTTCACAGTGACCTTGACTGCACAGGTACTGACACTGACCATCTTGCAGAGAGACTTGGCCTCCTCTGAGAACCTTGCGGAGTACTCCTCCTCCACCTCCTTCACCAGCCGCTCCACGTCCTCCCGTTTGATCTTCTTCTTACGCTGCTGGAAGGGCGACTGGCCCTCGATCATCTCGTAGAGCAGGCAGCCCAGGGCCCACCAGTCCGGGCTGAAGGTGTAGCGCTCGTTCTTCACCACCTCTGGCGCTGGACAGACAGATGGACACACATACGGATGAATGGACGGACGGACAGGCACACAAAAATGTCCAGCCCTGTTTATATACATTACATTACATTACAGGCATTTAGCAGACGCTCTTATCCAGAGTGACTTACACAACATTTTAGCATTTTTTACATATTATCCATTTATACAGCTGGATATATACTGAAGCGATTCAGGTTAATTACCTTGCTCAAGGGTACAACGGCAGTGTCCTACCTGGGAATTGAACCTGCAACCTTTCGGTTACAAGGCCAGTTCCTTAACCATTATACTACACTGCCGCCTATATACAACCCCAGGAGAGAATGACCCTCATGCTCTTGTATGTGGCTAAGCCCATGATCCCATGAATCTCCGTGGAACATACTGAAAGAACAAAGTATAAAGTTTTATCGGAACCTGCCGTTTTGCTGCGAGGTATTAATTGGATTGCTGTTGTAACGGAGCTAAGGTAAGATAACTTAACTTAATGACGAGAACAGGCCATTCAGCTCAACAATGCTCGCCATCTTCCTGCCACTAAAGGGTACCTTGTGCACACCGTTTACCTACAAAATAGATAGTATCTAGCACCATATCAAGCCTGGTCTTGAAAACACTGCCTCTACTAGAGTTCATCTACAGTGCCCTCCACAATTATTAGCACCCCTGGTAAAGATGAGTAAAAAGGGTTATAAAAAATTCACTGTTTGGTGAATTAGCTTAATCTCACACTGAAAAAATGAGAAAAATCCAACCTTTAATTGAAGTAAACTTATTCTGTCATCAAGAAATAATTATTTTTAACAAAACCATGTGTGCCACAATTATTGGCACCCCTGCATTTAATACTTTGTACAACCTGCCTTTGCCAATAAAACAGCACTGAGTCTTCTCTTCAGCTCAGCCCACAGGTATTCAATGGGGTTTAGGTCAGGGGACTGAGATGGCCATGGCAGAAGCTTGATTTTGTGTTAAGTTAACCATTTTTGTATTGATTTGGACGTATGTTTTGGATCATTGTCCTGCTGGAAGATCCAACGACGACCCAGTTTCCTGGCAGAGGCAGCCAGATTCAGATTTAAAATTTCCTGGAATTTCATGGAGTTCATGATGCCATATACCCTAACAAGGTTCCCAGGGCCTTTGGAGGAAAAATAGCCCCACAACATCACAGAACCTCCACCATACTTAACAGTGGGGATCAGGTTATTTTCGGTATAGCCATCCTTCTTTTTACGGCAAACCCACCTTGAGTGTTGGTTGCCGGAAAGCTTAACTCCAGGCGCTTACGTTTGTGGTGAAATGACAGGAAAGGCTTTTTTCTGGCATGCCTTCCAAATAATTTGTTGGCATGGTGACGTCTAATGGTAGTTTTGGAGACTTGATGACCCCAAGATTCTACTTTTCTCTCTAATTCTCCAACAGTGATCCTTGGGGATTTTTTTTGCCTCTCTTACCATCCTCCTCACTGTGCGTGGGGGCAAAATAAACTTGGGTCCTCTTCCAGGCAAGATTGTAACAGTTCCAGTTCCAGTTGCTTTGAACTTTTTAAGTATTGCCCTAACGGTAGATATGGGCATTTTCAGGTGAGTAGCTATTTTTTTATAGCCATTCCATGACTTATGAAGCTCAAAACACTTTTCCCTCATTTGATTTGTGTGTTCTCTTATAGTTCCCATGTTGATGTATGAATAAGGGAATATGGCCTCTGTGTCACCTCATATTTATACCCCAGTGAAACAGGAAGTCATGGATTACTGCTTGAAAGTTCCTAAACACTCTGATCAACTTTAAAAAGTAAAATATAAATGGAAAAAATGCTTCAGTTACATTTTGTTCATAAGAATTTCTAGGGGTGCCAATAATTGTGGCACACGTGGTTTTGTTAAAAATAATTATTTCTTGATGAGGGATTTTTTGTATCTCTAATAAATTCACTTCAATTAAAGGTTGGATTTTTCTCATTTCTTCAGTGTGAAATTAAGCTAATTCACCAAAAGGTGAATTTTTTATAACCCTTTTTACTCATCTTTACCAGGGGTGGCAATAATTGTGGAGGGCACTGTATATATCCAGCAAAATTAATTGGTATTAAAAAAGTATGCAATAGAAGTGACCCTGGATGAAGGGCATTAATTAAATGAGTAATTAAATATTACACTATACCCACAGAAAACGGACATAAAAGCTGGTGAAGAAATGCGTGGTCAACATGCACAAAGAAGTGTCACTCTTGTGAAACACGCACAACTGCACATTCAAGCCAAAAGCAGCCGTGCATTGGAACTTCTGAAAAAAGAAGCCCCTCCCCCAACGTCAACTACAGAACTCAAGCATGACCTACTGGACTGGCACTGCATGTGCTTGTCGTTTCAGATGCGCTAGCCTGATTCTGTCATACACAGTGTAATCTTTGTCCCGTCTTTCTGCCGTACCATATTTCACTGGGTTTTCTGACTGGAATTGGCATTATTGTAGGTATTCCAGGGTCCTCCTGTGTAATGGGGAACTCACCCATGTACCCTACGGTTCCCACCCGCCCTTTGATTGTCTGACCCTCTGGCACGTGGACAGCCAATCCCAGGTCTGATATTCGGATGTGACCTAACAGGGAGAAATGGAGTCACTGGTTAGTCACTGGGCTTCTTAGCGCCATCTTGGAACACCCGCTCCTGGAAAGCGAGACATCACACCAAAACAGTGCAGCGAGTCCCGTGCGGTTTACCCAACAAGAAATGAGCCCCCAAATCAAGCACTGGGCTATCTGCTAAAACCACCCAGCCAAGAAATGCCCTGCTGAAACAGTGTAATTATGGGTAATTCCTAACAGGGGTCTTTCATGGGAAAAAAAAGCAATGATTGCTTATTTTGTGTGCAATGGCTGGTTTCACCAACAGCAGACAGGCTGGTTACCTCCCAAAGGCTGGCTGTTCTGTTTTATGTGCTCTACTCCCCCTGCTGGCCATTAGGAACATGACAGCCTTTAAAAGCAAGGCTGGCCTTCATGACTTAATTTCCGCCTGATATCGTAAGAGGAACTCCTGTTGGCATCAAACAGCCAACATACTTCAAAAAATATATAAATAATGGACGCCAGACACCCTAAACATCTTAATAAACACCGTCTTTACTCTTTACTAAACGTGTGCCCTAAACATGATCCACGCCTGTCTTTACTCACCATGGTCATCTAATAGGATATTTTCAGGCTTCAGGTCCCTGAGGGAGAAAGAAGACAGCAGAAGCAATGCATTAGATTCATTCGGGAGACTCTCTTATGCACGTTCAGCGGTGTTAAACAAGCAACAGTGCCACAGCTGGCTAACAACATTCACAGACCAGTGAGAACAGCATTGGAAAATGATGCCACTGATTCTGCATACTTTGTCAATCAGCACCCCCGTCTGATTGGCTCCCGGTTGCTAAGGGTCACCTGTACACGATTCTCTCCCTGTGAAGGTCCTCCAGGCCACAGCAGAGCTCGGCGGCGTAGAAGACGGCCCTGTTCTCCTGGAAGCCCGCCTCTCCCATGTGGTAGATGTGGAACTTGAGGTCTCCGCCGTTCATCAGAGTCAGCACCAGGCAGAGGGCGTCCTTCGTCTCGTAGGCGTACGCTAGACTCACCTCCGGGGGGCGACACAAACACAGGCCAGGTCAGAGCCCTTTCTGGAGCGTGACCCGTTTACAGAGAAGACGCAGGTTATGTCCCTGTGGAAAATATAACCTACAGCTCCCCCCCACCAGACCGTATGAAAGCTTTACAAACAGGGGAGGCAGGGAGGATGGTGGAGAACCTGGGTTTTCAACAGGGGGACCACAAAGGTACCAGAGACTAGAGATTACTCTCTCAAACCCTGTGATGTTTAGAAAGCCTTTTCTTTTTAAAATACAACCCTTTTTAACTTAAGATGGGGTCAAGATGGATGATTTTGGGTCTGCGTGGAGGTCTCTGGATCAAACCCGGTTGAAGACCACCTGGGGCAGGAGATGAGCTTATGGAGGGTTTTGGGTTCCATTCCCCAGTAGGGGCACAGCCATTACTCCCCTGACTACCACACAGGAGATGAACTCTCTGAGGAGAGACCCAGCTGTATAAACAGATGTGTAAGCGATGTGAGCCCCACTGATAAAGCCTCAGCCAAGCAAACAAACAAGGATTATAATAATAAAATCAATGGATTTAAACCAAATCAAACAACTTAAAAATAGCGTTTATCATGTCGCTCTCAATCAAATAAACCAAACAAATTCTCCCGATGTCTTTTCATCTCCACATAAGTTCGAAGCTCGTCACCAGCCTGGAGTCTGGACAGCATCGCTCCGCTGCGCTGACCTCTTATTTCCTGTCGTTTGGGACAGAGAGTAAGTGCAATGTGGCCTCGTGATCAGAGGGTCAAGTCCCTCAGATGCAGAGTGTACTCAAAGCTGGCCTCTCCAGATCGGGACACCCGAAAATTCTGGGACCGAGAACCACAGAAACAGATTTTGGGGACGGGGGGTCACATGATTTATCCTCGGTGCATGGACATATTTGATTTGGATGCGTTTGGGTAAGGCTTAATCTTACAAAAAAAAAAAAAAACTTCACAAAGTCATCGTTCCCCAAAAAGATCCAGGCATCTACACTACTGTTCATTTAAATAACTTTCTCATATCTTTCTTGAAAAAAAAACAAAAAAACATTTTTTTTATGAACAGCTATGCTGTGTCACTGTCATACATGAAGCAGCCATTTATGGGTGCAAATACATCTCGAGAAAACCCCGCATATTTTCCCATGTTCTACTCCCGTCAGATAAAAAATAAAAAAAAGATGTGAAAAAGCCCCATGTGGGGTGGAAGCTTTTCATGTGGTGAATTTGAATGATAATCTTTCAAATCATCATATGCAAGCTAATCTGATAAGAGCCTGGTAAAAGTTCACTCAAACATGAGTTAAAAATGCGTGTGTCATGACGGTGTAATACATTTTACGCCGAGCGCTACGGGGGCTAAAAGGCAAACACGTTTGTGTGTACTTACTACGTATCTACTGTTCACTTTTTCCAAAATCTGCTTCTCATTCAGTGCCATGGACTCCCCTTTCCTCTTTTTGATTCGCTTCTTCTCCAGCTTCTTACAGGCGTACATCTTTCCCGTGGCGCGGACTTGGCACGCACACACCTGAAAGTGAGGGGCATGAGGAGCTTATAACGCCTCATAAAACGCTGCCAAAATAACTTGGAGACAAAACATGTGCCCTCTTCGACCGGCTGAATTTTAAGAGGGTTAATGAAGGAGAGAGACTGGTGTAGCTCACAGATTCTTACCTCTCCAAAGCCTCCCTTCCCCAATACCCTGTACTGCCGGAATGTGTTCTTTGTTACGGGTTGTCTGGAGAACAGAGAGAAGAACATTTGAGCTTTTTCAAGATAATTCTAAAAATCCAGCATCAATATAGAAATAACGTTATATTTAGTTATCAATAGAGCTCTGTGTTTCCAGTGATGGGAATTTTTAGTTTTTTGGTTGAAATCAATATGCAAGACGTCTCTCTGTCGCTACTTTACCTGAATATATATCATGGAAATTGCTGTGGTAAGCCTCTAAATGGCAAACATATGAATATGAAGAAAAAGACCAATTCATAATGAGTTTGGTACAATCCGAAAAAAACTGTGTTAATTAAATGGATTAGACAAGGTAATTATGACAGTTTTTTTTAGCATTTTATTAAATGAGTGTGAGCAGCAGTGGGACGCTGCATACAGACGGGTACCGTTTTGTCCGAAATGCACGTTTTCATAGCACAACATCAGCTCGTTACAGTATAACAGATTTCCCCCAAGTGACACTTGCCTCTTGCAGACAATTTCTATTTTCTTTGCAGTAAGGTTCATTGCAGTTAAGCATTTTCAGGATGTCAGGAAACATGCACTGATGAAAGCGTTCAGAATCATTGCGAAGGACAGACAGGAAAGCATAAACGCAAGAAGACAAACAGAATTAGACTTTCCGCAGTTTGTCAGTCGCTTACTCGATGAACTGTTCAAAACACTGAACTGACTGTAAAATACCGATTTGTCATTTTCTATTTAGCAGATACATTTATGTACGCACTGTGACTCAATGTGCACTTGTACACAAATAGTAACACTAAATGCCTGACGACATGACTCGGGTGCCTCAATAGGGCGACCTTAAATGACTGCTCAACAGGTGGCATCGTTAAGAAGGTGGATGTGCATCTCGCAGCTGTAGGTGGAACAATTGCAGCACTAAAAACACAGGGCCCTATGCAGAAAGAGATACTCTATAAGATAATGTGTACCGCAAGCTGACATTTTTACATTTATGGTTACATTAGGGCCATCGTGACTCGTAATAAAATCATTAAATCCCTGCCTTCGAGTCAATATCCATGTTGGAAATTAAAATTATACGCCTGAACCCTCCCCATTCATCTGTCCCAGCAGAACATTCATTCCATTCTAAAGAGTACACTGGAGATGACTTCACAATCTTTTGCGAGTTGCATGTACTGAAATTACAGCTAGCCTTCGTGTTGCGGACAAAGCCATCAGGCTTTTACATAATTACACACTACAGAAGCCGCCTGCCTCGTACATTTCAACAGGCCTCAACCAAAACCCCGTTCTCTCTGCACTGCTTTTATATTACTGCACTTGACACTGTATTAGTTATCTTTATAACACATTTATATGACTGGCACATTTCCATAACAGATGCTGTTGGCAGCAGTTATATTTCACACTTCGGTTTTCTTCACTATATCAGGCACGGCACCATCCGTGTCCTTTACATGAGTTATAAAAAAATATATAAGGTCACACGGGATTTAGGAAAGTCCTTATTGGGGACACGAATTCAGCTACTTACGTCAGACCGCTAGTTTAGGAACGTGCAGAGAACTTGCGCAGACAGCGGATACAACACCGAATCGATCTCAACCAATGCTAGGGCCTAAAGCGCCTTCACCCGTTCATACTGGGGAAAGACCGTCTCTCAAAACACCCCAAAAAAGACAATACGCGCAACGCCGGCGAGCAAGACCGCTCGCTCGAAACACAGTCGCCTGACCTTCTGGAGTCTCGTCTCGAGGGGGCGCTGCGTTTTGTTCCAGAATAGCTCGCCATCGGTCAGGCTTTAGCGCTTAATGAGCACTGCTCCGGGGTCGAAAATGGCCAATGCGCATCTGCCCTGAAGCCTCTCTGAAAGCCATGAGCAGCTGGAGGGGCGTTCGCTGCCCCTTTCACACCAAGCCCAAACCCCCCGGAAATCAGGGCATAAAACTCACTTTTTCACCCACTGGTCAGATGGGATTCAGATTTTTTTTTAAATCACCAACCATTTTCAACATTTTTACCAGCCACATTCACTTTTACAATATAACACAACCTGGTTGGTTGCGTTATAGTGCTAGAGCAGAAAATCTTACGAGCCGCAATCAAAATTGCCAGCATTTGGCGGGTGGCGGACGCTAACGTCACACCCTGCCGGAAACGGCCAGTACCAGCAGGCAGCGGATATCCGGTCCCGTCTCCAGGTTTAAGACCCGCCTCAGCTCTCTGCAGCTGTCCAGGGGGGCCGACCGCAACCGGAAAAGTCAGCACGTGTGCTGAGGACTACAGATCGTCAGGGCAACGCAAACGGGAGAGGGGGCGACGAACAGAAAGACGTATCGCAGATGGCAGGAGTCATAAAATGGGCAAACAAACACGTGCCTTCCCAATACGTCTGCGAATGGGGTCTGTGCCAACCCAGAAAAAGCCAAGAGCATGTGCAGGTTTCTTGTTACACACTACGGAGTAAACAAGCATAGTTTATGCTATACTACATCTGCAAGCCTTTTTAAATACTGTAATTACAAGCCATTAATTACCATCTTAGCAGGCAGGCCAAACTGCAATTTTAGTTTGGGCCACCGTGGATGTCGTGTGCTTACGGTTTTCTGCATGTTGCTGGGGACTGCGGTAGTTTTCCCAAACTCCCCTCGTTATTACGTAAGCCTCCGTTGCAGATGCAAAATGCTTTTCATGGTCACTGATTTACTTAAAATGGTGGCATTCACCTGAATATGAATTCATTAATGCAAGTCAACAACACGATTTAAAACCAGCACTCCTAGGTGGAGGGAAGAGTCGATGTCCTCTTTAAAAAAAAAAGGGCGCTGCTCTTAGTCTTGTCATCAGAGGTTGCTTCCTTAGTATTCAAAAAGACACTAGTTATGCCGATTAACTTTAAAGCCACTTGTGGCTTGTCATTCAATTCAGGCATTTACTAGCTATAGCCGCCAACGTGCCTTTATCTCTCTGTGATCTGAATGTGAAACCAACGTAATAAGCCCACTTAACAAAATAAATCTTGTTTAAGCAGGTTTTAGGAAATCAGTTATGATTTTTCCTCCAAATTGCCCATGGCAGTAAATATGCGTCTCACTGCTAAATACAGTAGCTGCAGAGTATCAAAGTGCAGTCAAATCAAATCAAATCAAATCAAATCCAATCAAAGTGTGTTTGTCAGTAAACCAGTAACAGCACAGCATGTTAGCAGATGTTAGCTGTCAATAAAATGCTTAAAATACAGATTTAATAAGAGTAATGTATTCCTATATTACTCAACACGGGGGCTCTACAGGGAAACAGAATGCCCAGAACAACATTGGGATTCATTGACAAGATAGATATGGTTTATGCGAGTCTAAATGGAGGGGAAAATATGTGAGAACTTGCTTGCGTGTGAGGCAACAACTTTAATGGGCAGAAGTAGGAGCGTGACCTCTATGTAGGTCAAATTTTTCAGCCTTGATATAAATACTGAATCCAGGATTAATGCAGGCTGGCCAAAAAAAAAAAAAAAAAACATTCCTCAAATACTTTTTTTTGAACACAAAACATTTGGGTTTCATCCCGAAACAGAAATAGAAAGGTTACTGCAATTAATGTTTTACAAGAGAACCTTAAAAAAAAAAAGAAAAAAAAAGGAAAACCGTGCGCGGAGAGCTGAAGAGACCGGAGCCCTGCTGTCACGTCGACCGCGAAACGAACGGCTGCCAAACGGGCGCCAGGCTGATCTCGTCTCCAGTGCAGGGCATTCTCACTTCAAATTAACAGCGTGAAAAATGTCACGGTGACACTCTAGCGTGATTCACCGTGATTCAGTGTGGGTCCCAATTAGGGCAGAGTGACCTAAAGTGCACCCCAAATATACACACGAAAAAATGTGCACAGAAATAAATGACTCCTCTAGCCTACTTAAATATGTCTATATATCTGATACATAGTTTCTCTTTCAAGTATGTATATATTGTACGCAGTATGTATAAAATTATGAGTGAGTTAAAAGGAGAAACAGACTGGGGGTGTTGGGTGTTTAAAACTCTGCTCTCTCCTTCTTGACCGTTGAAAATTCAAATAAAGAACTATCCTTCCTTAGTGAAAGTAGGTAGCGTAGCACATACCTCTCCATCCATTTCCACTGTAGGAAGCGGTTGAAGTACATGCTGTCGAGGTAGTCAGCGAAGGGAGCCACACTCAGATAGTCATGGATCAGTCTGCAAACACAAAATCATACCTCACCCATACCGTTCTGGGCCTTGGGCTCACCATCAGTGTGTGTGTGCGTGTGTGTGTGGGGGGGGGGGGGGGGGGGCGGTGCTGGTGCGGTTCTGCTGTACTGAGGAGACGGACTCACTTGGTGCACTCCTTGAAGAGCTCCTTGCACGCCCTCCGCCTCCAGCCGCTGGGCGCATTCGTTCACCATGTCCTCCACGATCTCAGGAACGTGGTCCTCCGACTGCGGGGGTTTGGGGAGAGTTCACGGTCAGCGACGGGGGACCAAACCTCCAGCCAAAACTGAACACAACAAACTGACAAAGCTCAAGTCAACTGGTCACCTCTGGACGGAGAACGGAAAAGGCACACTATGAAGCGACTGAGAAGCCAGAGGATCTCCCTCTTTGCTAGGCCTCTGGCAGCTGTAATTGCTACTGGTTTGTGAGCCCCTACCTTTGGGCTGAAGTACGTGTTTATCACCTCCTGCCCACACTCCCTTCTCTTCTGATCAGGGGTGACCTCATACTCTGCCTGGGGGAGGAGAAATGCAAACAAAATGTCAGAACCTGCCTTCCACCAGCGACGCTCTTACAGCTCTTTGTATGAAACAGAACACAGCCGCTCGCTCTGGGAAGCTGAAGGAAAAGGCTCATTTCCTCTCCCTTTGACAGCTGGGAGCTTTTACACCGTGGCCTGCGTCAGATGCTCTCTCTCTCTCTCCGAGTGCAGCTCCGCGGAGTCCCTGTCCCTGTCTCACCTGCTCTTCCCATCTGCGCAAGGCCACGCTGGCCATTGCGGAAGCAGGCAGAAGGTTGCCTAAGGTTGACTGGACATATCGTGACGGGTAGAACCGTGTCTGACCCGCGGTGACAAGGCCCCCGGCAATACGGCAGGGAGCGCTCAATCGACTCTCCTCCGTGTGTGTGCGCGTGTACGTATGTCTGCGTGTGTGTGTGCGTGTACACGTGTGTGTGTGTGCGTCTGTTCTGAATGCCTGGGGGGTGGGGTATCCCTGCCAATTCACAGAGTGCCGCCCCGTGTGGACGAGGAGGAGGGTGTGCTTCATCACCGGGGCAACCGCAGCCAAACGTGCTGCTGACGGGCCCCCGGGGAGTGGGAGGGGCCCGAGCGTTCTGCAGCTGAGCGTGACGCAGTCGAAGCGAGGGGAGGGGGGGGGCCCGTGACGCAGGTTTCAAGGTCCTAAACGCCCCACCCCGCTTCTCCTTTTCGAGCGGCTGTAGAAGACGTACCGTGCGTGCAGAAGGGGAACGGGAGCGTAAATGTCACTCTCCTCCTTACCACGGCGTCCAGGAATTTGACACAGCGCCTCAGCTCAGCCCTGGTGTCGCAGAACTGCCGGAAGAGTGTGCATCCGATCGGCTGCTTCTCGCAGAGGCTGTGGTAGTCTTTCTCTGTCGAAATGGCACAAGGAAAAGGTGGAGGGATGACTGACGGCTCTGGGCAACAGCAGCACATACAAAGTGAGAAAACACGGCAGCAAGTGCGTGAATAAAAAAAAATCAGCCCATGAATAAAAACCTTTGGCTTATTATTCAGGGGCGGTTTCCTCACGCTGAACAATAACGCATTATTCGTCTCGTTAATGGACGAAGTCTCAAGTCTGCACATCAGTCTCCGGCTGCACATCATTTGCAAGTACACCAAACCAAATGCACCACATAGCGGAACAAGACGCATTCATCTATGGCCCTTCCGCCTTCTAAGGAGCCGTTTCCCTAAGCAACAACACTGGGTCAACAGTCGTCCACCTTTTAAGCCCACAAACATGCTTATGAAGAGGGTGTGATAACCTGAGTTTAGAGAATGGTGAGACGGTTTTCCATTAAGCAAAAGGGATAATCCCAGCCTAATCCCAGCATTACAGAAAGATGTAGATGTGAATGTGTGGGTGGGGACCTATGCGAAACTAGCGTGACAGTCAGCAAAGTTGATAAAGAGGTTATGTGTACTGGCGCTGGGTGTTAGAGTAACCTCCGTGGTCACGTGCCTAATCACATGTACTAATGAGAAAGGCACAGACAGTGACACGGAGGAGGCGACGTCAAAGCATTAAGAGTTTGTGATTGGTTGTCAACCCGCGTGCGAAAAATGACGGAACACCGAGATACGCCACAATAATAAATAAATAAATAAATAAATGTGGAAATATAAAAATGAATGAATAAAATTATATATAAATAAGTAAATAAATTTGGAAATGAATGTAGAAATGTAAATGTATGTGCAATTCATTTAACTTATTACATTGTTTTCTACATTTATTTTTAAATTATTTTTCAGATTTATTTATTTATTCAATTGTTTCCGTATACATTTCCACATTCATTTATTTATTCATATCCATATATTTTTCTGTATTTATTTCCATATGCATTTCCCTATTTATTTCCGTATTTCCCTACTTGCTTTGGTCCGCCCACTAAGTTTGACGGTCCAACCTATGTGTTTTCCTACAGCCCATGG
The DNA here is from genome assembly GCA_029718625.1 of Synaphobranchus kaupii. Taxonomy (NCBI): domain Eukaryota; kingdom Metazoa; phylum Chordata; class Actinopteri; order Anguilliformes; family Synaphobranchidae; genus Synaphobranchus; species Synaphobranchus kaupii. The sequence goes on along the minus strand of CM056385.1, from coordinate 33,300,379 downwards.
TTCAGAGTGGTTCAGAACATAGAGCTGCAGACGGCGTTTTTCTATGTGAGCAAGTACACTAATGGAAAAGTCAATTTCTCAAATATTGAGAGAAACGGCGGATAGGTTGTGTGCCTATATTGCTAAGTGAGCAATATAGCTAGCTGCATAACCATGTTCAATGTAGCCTACAATGTTCCCAGGTGATTTCCACTCCCCTGCAGGTGAAAGTCCATGTCAAACTAGCCTACAAGCTATGCTATGAACGATCTGCCCTTTTATTTTGCATAATTAAGTTTGCCAAGTTATAAATTAATTACAGCCTACCATGAATTATACTCTATTGATTGTGCTGGACCACAAAATAACTGCAAAAAACACTATCTTTTTCATTGTAAAGAGAGGTAATAAGTAGGCGTAACCTACTATAATGGGAATAATGATTAGAATCATCCAGATAAAGTTGGTTGAAATGGGTTATTCGACGTGGTTTAACACTGCAGAGTAACTTTGTTGAGTGTCAGACCCAGACCTAGCACTTTGCTTTGTGACACTTGAATGATATGCCACCCTCTGCCTTACAATGAAAAAGATACGTGTTGGAATGCAGGTCCACTCCCCTTCTGGTGAAAGCGCACGTCAAGCTACAAGCTATGCGTATATAAACACTTTTCTTTTGCATAATTTCTCCAATTAAAATTAAAATGGCAATACTGTGGATTGTGGTATTGGCATAGCTATAAACCATTAATTGATTTTGGTGGACCATAAAATAATTGCTATGTGTCACAATGTTGAACCGGAGCAAAGCTACAGCGAGCTTGGTTCTGTCACTTCAGTCCAACATAGCTTTTACATAAGGAACATTGTGGGAGTGAATTATGAAATTAAAGTCGGTTAATAAACGTTGGCTAAACTAACAAAAGATGCGGCTAAACTAACCAGAGGAGAGAGACGGGGTTATGTAGGGGTCATGTTGAGATTTGCAAATTAACGACTGTGGCCATTACATTAAATTACAATCATTTAGCAGATGCTTTTATCCAAAGTGACATACAATAAGTGCATACAGAAGGTCATTGAAGCAACTACAGAACAGATTAGACAAAGCACATCCTTCCCATAATGTAGCAGCTATCCCCAGTAATGAACATTGAGTGTAGTTCACAGTAAGCTGTGGGTAAATCAGCTATACTATAATTCTATTCTAAATACTTTTCTAAACTATAACATGAGAGAGTTACAGACAAAAAACACAGGGAACAAGTAGTATGAAAAAACGTCCTAGACAGCTGTGGACATGCATTGCGATGTCACTGCACTGGCGTCACAAAGACGCTGGGGTGACATGGTATTTGAACTGATGAAAATAAGAGGTAAAAAAATTATTCCCATGAGGCCTATTCACTAAGCTTCCTTGACTTTAGGTTACAAATGTAAACTAGTCAGATTAGCATGTGCCAGTCCAGACAAGGAAAAAAAAAAAAACGAATATTTGTTTACATTTGAACCTGTCCATCCGCATCAGCAAGGTTGCGATATTTCAAAAGAGTCACTTATGTTTTTTTTTTTGTTTTTTTTAAAACAAGAGTGGTTTGGTTAAAGGCACACAACAACCCCGCCACTCAAAAACACCACTGCATTCATGAGGCCACAGAGGAGTCATTGAGCATAAATGACAAGCTGACAAGATAATGCCAGAAGTTGTGAATGTTGGCCTCTCCCGGCTCCACTGCTGCTTTCATTAAATATTTCTTGGCTGCCTCGCAGGACCACCTGACCTGACAGAACCGCGACACAACAAGAAACCCACTGAGGAAAGCCATCCTCCGTTAAGATAACTGAACATTAACAAATTCATGCCTTTAAGTCTTTAACTTGACTGTTCACGCTCTGAAGTTAAGGCCGAAGTTAAATGCATCTACACTTCTGTCCCCGCAGTCTGTTACTTGAAAGATGTGGGATGAAGAACCATAACAGGCTCAACAAAAGACCTCCTTGTGCCGTCAATGGGGTCCCTCTGAGATTTTAAATAAGGCTATGCTGCACGCCTGAAAAGATTGTTCATTAACCAAGAGTACACTAAATCTTGCCTCCACTAAACTGTCTCCGCGGATCTCCCACGTGGAAAGCAAAAACTCATTAACGATTTGCTAGGAGAATGTGCTAGGAGCCAAATGTGTTTTTTAAAGGAAATATCCATTTTCAAGTGGAGCAATGGGGAGTTTCTGACTGGTTTCATGTTAGTGCGAAATATGGTGCAAACGTTTTTCTCCCCTACATTGATGACCAGACCTTTTCTCGGAGACGGAGGTGGAAGTTTAGGAGTAGGACACGGACCACGTGAGAAAAGCTCGGTTCCTCCTCATGTCATTGGTCATGTTTTGTCATTATTCGTTCATGCTGTGAAGCGTTTCTGCTGTTCAAAGTTTATACATTTATTTTATCATTGGTGCAATCTGGGCCATAGCGTAATAACTGTTCCACTGAAACCACATCCAACAACAGGCTGAGTTGAACGACTGTGTCCTTGTCTAATGCCATGCAAAAGAAGAACCTGTTTGTCTCCAAGCTATGCATGACGTAGAGCAGAACAAGACGCTGCGTGGCTTGAACAGGAACAAATTAGTATCACAACATGAATCTTCAGTCAAGCATGCTGCGCTGGCGGGCCTTGCACTTTAGAGACTTGAAACAGAGAGAACTAGAACAGCGAACCAAAAATCGCTCAGGTTTCCGTTTGCGCTTTCAAACCGTTTTCCACTCGCAGGACCTCTCCTAGCTGCACACGCCCATTTCTACACTAAGCCAATCAGCGAAGACTGACAAGTAGACTATGTATTTTTCTACAAGATGACAGGAAAGCTCAAAACCAAATGATATTGTTTTTTATTGTATTATGTATTCTATAAATTAAAGACAGCATGCAGCCGGTTGTTCCCAACCACACTGCTGACTCGTATGACCATCTTCATCAAAGTAACGGACAGACAGACTGTACCATCCACAAAGTCTTGAGAGAGTGGAAGATTATGCCCTGCTGGCACAATAGTTATCTTTTTATAATAATCATTTGAATGTAATTTGTCTCTTTTCCATCTAATATGTGGGCACTAGTAAAAAATAACCCAAATTAAAAGGTATTGGGAGTTTCATTACTTGTTGATGTTGATTGAGTGGAAAACCATTACTGGCTAAAAACCTTTGATCTATTAGATAAGAGGTAGATAAGAGCTAATTTTGTCAAATGTAACTCTAACTTTTGTAACTTTGACTCACAGTCTGGTATCTGTTAAGACACCTTTCTAGTGTGTGGTTGGGACGCACAGTCTGGTATCTGTTAAGATACCTTTCTAGTGTGTGGTTGGGACGCACAGTCTGGTATCTGTTAAGATACCTTTCTAGTGTGTGGTTGGGACGCACAGTCTGGTATCTGTTAAGATACCTTTCTAGCGTGTGGTTGGGACACACAGAGAAAACTGGTAAGAGCCAAGTTTTTTACTGTAGGTGTCTTAATTACACCTCCACTGCATTTAACATTAAGACGCTTTAATGTCAAACTCCAGTCCCGAGGGCCCGCAGTCAGTGTCCGCAGGCATTGGTGGTTTCCATTCGATCAGCAGCCAATTAAGGCCTTGAGAACACGGTATGTGGACTCTTTGGCCAATCAATGACTTAAACAAATTACCCGTGCTAAAACGCACCGAGAACCAGCAGACGCTGTGGCCCTGCAGGACTGGAGTTTGACGCCTCTGCGTTACCCAATAAAACGGGCTTGAATGGCTCATTTTCCCACCCTGGCGTTGCGTAAGCCATTGCGTTATCGTACCGTTTTATTGCACCGTGTCACCCTCCTCAGATGTTGCATTGATATCTGTGCTCCAAAAAGCCATGGTAAAAATGTGGCTATTTTACCGCTTTATTGTTAGGATGAAATAAAAGGAATGGCATTGCTTTCTATAGAGCATTTGAATAACCTGGAGGGTACGGGAGCACATTTCCTTGCTCATAATCACAACGGCCTTCATGAAAGGCAGACCCGTCTTTCCGATTTAAACGGCGTCGCAATGCGAAAATGAATAAACGAGGGTGATAAATGGCAACGGTAAATTAGTCGCAACGTTTCGCCGCTCCCTCGGCTCAGAAGACGGGCCTCCTTTTGCTTAATCCACAGATCCACAGACGCTCAACGGTGACAGCTGGAATTCCATATTGAGGTTGTCATTACTGCTTGAACGAATTACAGTGCAACCAGAACATTCACTTTTGTAACCTTCCCTCCTGTTTTTGTAATCTTCGTGCCCCAAGTGAAATGAAGTTCTCCTAGTGTTGTGTCGTTCGCGAACGATTCGTTCAAAAGAACGAATCTTTTGGGTGAACGAACTGAACTGAATCACTTACTGAAAAGATCCGTTCATTTCTCAGTTCAGTTCAGTTCATGAACGGATCTGATCAGCAGCGAGCGTGCACCGTGCAGGGAGGGGGAGGGACTGCCGCGAGCGAACGTGATTCGTCCCTTGCGAACCAGTTCTGCTGTGCTGAACGAATCATTCGCTTCTTCCTATTCCATTTCGGACGTATTGTTCTAAGTATTGTATAGCCGAAATGAGTACTGTGTTTGCGTGTTGTATACTAGAAAGTTTTTTTTTCTTTTTTTTTTCTCTAATTTGTTTCCTAAATTGTTCGAAATAAAGTTTATATTAAAAAAAAAAATTATAAAAAAAATTCACGGGCGGGCGGGCGCCGAGCGAGGCAGCGAGCGTGCAGAGTGGACTGATTCGTTCACTGCGTGACGTGACGTGATCCTGAGTGATAATCAGCGGCTCAAACTGCCAGAATCAGGCCCAGCAAGTTAAGACTTAAAAGTCATTGAAAACCAGCGTTCACCTCCAATATTGATATTCAACGAGGAAACTTTTAAAATATCAAGATTTGTAAACGGAGTTTGGCGCGTTTGTCAAAGCGACAGCACTTCCGCATGAACTGTTCGGCCGTCAGTTCACTGAGTGAACGAACTGTGACGTACCGGTGCAAGTTCAGTGATCCGTTCACTGAAGCTACTAGACACAGTGAGTTAACGTGACGTGATCCTGAGTGATAATCAGCGGCTCAAACTGCCAGAATCAGGCCCAGCAAGTTAAGACTTAAAAGTCATTGAAAACCAGCGTTCACCTCCAATATTGATATTCAACGAGGAAACTTTTAAAATATCAAGATTTGTAAACGGAGTTTGGCGCATTTGTCAAAGCGACAGCACTTCCGCATGAACTGTTCGGCCGTCAGTTCACTGAGTGAGTCGGACTACGCAGTACGCAGTCGGAGCTCCGCCCAAGCACTGAACGATTCGGTGAACGAATCTTTTGAACGAATCTTTTTAATGAACTGATTCTAGTGATTCGTGTCACTGAAGTGAACTGTTTTGCCCATCACTAAGTTCGCCTTTAGCTCAATATGTGAACACGTATCGACCCAGACATATCTACAGAACGGGAGAGCAATGGAAGGAAGTAAGATATGGGGTGGGGGGGGGGGGGGGGGGTTGGGGGGGTTCAGCCATGGTATGTTGCTGCCCTTCAAATACATCAGCAACAAAATAATATCATAGGTGGACTTAATAAATAAATACAGTAAAGATTGATCAATATATAGTGTACCATTCATGAAATTAAACATTGTGACTGGAGACTGATTCAGCCAGCAGGGTAGTATTAAAACTCCCTTTTAATAACACTGACAGCCTGCTGTAACATCTAAGCAATAGAATCTCCACTTTTTTCCTGTAAAATGGCAAATGCATTTAGCTACCTGTAGCTTGTGTTTCTATACACAAAAAAAGTTTTCAACGACTAAGAAATATGTACAACAGAGAAGGCTAGTTACCAGTTACTTATTCATACATGACTGGTCACAAAAACATAAAGAGATACACGCATGCACGCCAAACTTCCACTCTTCAAATGGAATGAATGTTGTAGGATTCACATCATAAACTTTTGAGTAAATAAAACATAATTAAATATTATTCCAATACATGCTCCTCCCTCTTGTCCAATGGTGCAGAAAGCATAAAGACAGTTTAGACGAGATGAAGAAGGCCTTTGTTTTAAGGGAAAGGTCACGAGCAGTGTACGAATAGGAATGGCCTCAGGATCTGGGTGAAAATAAATCCTGTACCTCCAGGAAGCTACTTTCTGACATGAGCCCCACATCTCTACATTCTATTCTTGTTCTCAATGGACTCCATTTTAAGTATTTATTATGTGCAAGAGTCTATATTCAGACTTGTGGCGGTGGTATTTTTTCATTAATTTCGGAATGAAAACCACACTGCTAAATATTATTATATTATAGACGCCGCTGTGGTTTTGTGGTAATGCCGTCTTTCAGGCCAAACGGTTCAGGGTTTCAGTGGACACCCCTGTGCCCACGTGCTCTGCAAAAGCACAGAAAGAACCTATATACAGTGAGCACCATAATTCATTGAACAGTGACACATATTTTGTTATTTTGGTTCTGTACTCTAGCACTTTGAGTTTGAAAGGATACAATGAGGTTGAAGTGCAGACTGTCAGCTTTCATTTGAGGGTATTTTCATGCATTTTTTATATTTGTTCACATATCTTTTGCATACCATGACTTCCTGATGTCTGTGACCCAACAACATCAAAAGACTCTTGATATCTTATTTTCTGGTACTCCTACAAGCGATACTATAACCTCTCTGCATTTGAATGGATCTCTGTGGGAATTGGGGGGTGGGACTAGATTAAACTGGCTAAATGGCTGTAAGTCATCAAGGGTCAGAAGTATCAAACGAGCCTCAAACCAATTTCTCCTGACAAATTTTCCTATTGAACTCTATGGAAAAATAAGTCAGGAGAAGAAACCCTTTAAGTTATCCATCCATATCTACTGTATTTCTGGCAGCAGAGTGATGCTTTAAGGCTTGTTTGATACGTCAGACCCTTGATGACTTAGAGCCACTTAGCCAACCATGTGTTCCATACCGTTCCAGTGTAATTTACAGCTAAATCTAGTCCCACCCCCCAATTCCCATAGCAATCCATTCAAATGCAGAGACGTTATAGTATCGCTTGTAGGAGTACCAAAAAATAAGATAGCAAGAGTATTTTGATATTGTTGGGTCACAGACATCAGGAAGTCATGGCATGCAAAAGATATGCAACCAAATATTAAAAATTATTACTTTATTCTACATTACGTTAAACTATATCAATATTTTTTGATGCCCGAAAATGGGGGGGGGGACTATGTACTAAAAGTTTTATATTTTCTAAACGGTTCATCCAATATGGATGAAAATACCCTCAAATTAAAGCTGACAGTCTGCACTTTAACCTCATTGTATCCTTTCAAACTCAGTGCTAAAGTACAGAACCAAAATAACAAAAAATGTGTCATTGTCCAATGAATTATGGTGCTCACTGTATAACATTTTTTAAGATCACTTGTTTTCACTATAATTATATCACTGCTTGGAAATCTATTTAAGCCTAAAAGAAGAGAACGAACACTCCTAAAGAATGTTCTTCAATATTCTTCATTTTATTAATGGGGAATGGAAGCTCAATGGGCATGTTCAGATGAACTACCATAATGAGGAAATCATATGATTTAATTTAACATCCAGAGATGCTCCGATCACTTCTTCCGTGCAGTTTGACCTGCAGGGAGTAAATACAGAAGTGTCTACATAAAATAATCACACCGCGCTGATTGCGATATTATCAATTATTCAAAAATGAATATTGAAGCGCTGGAAAAATACAAATGTGCATCTGCAACTGCTGTACTTGCGCGAGCTGCTCTCACTCATCGACAGAGAGCATGCCCGCATTTTGCAATGGGCCCGTTTATCCGTTCCGTGACGGGGCTGTTCTCTGCATTTGGCGCGGCGGCGTGCATCGTCATCAGAATGTGCAGAGCGTCGCTCTCTCGGCTTGACCTAAAACGCTTCCGACAAAGACAGGCTAGAAATCGCCAGCACCACAACTGTTCTTTTCAACGCATGGCTGCTGCAGTTATAGTTGCGGTTAATATGCTGGGGGGGGGGGGGGGAGAAAAAAAAGGCTACTCCGTGTTTGCACCCAGTCATCACAGCCTCTCACGGCGTTCTCTGAACCGATAAAAATGGGTTCTGCTCTCCTGTGGCACTGCACTCTCTGTCTTTGGTTCCAGTTACATTGATAATGCGATGTGTGTGTGTGTGTGTGTGTGTGTGTGTGTGTGTGTGTGTGTGGGTGTGTGTTCGTAGCACGTAGAGTACCCAAACATGCGCGCACGCAAGCCTACATACATACATACATACATACATGCACACAGACACACACGCAGACACACCCTATGTGACTACGCAGTAACGAGGATGACTACTGTACCGTCTTATTTAAAGTACGGGTGTTTCCAGAGCTGTTGTCGCCCGCAAGAACTGCAGTTTCAGAGACGGTTTCCTCTTCCTCCTTTCGCCACAGTTTCCTGTTGCGTCAGGCGTCAGGGCAACAGCCCTAAAGCAGGCCTCTCCGCCGAAAGGGCGAGAGAAACAACTCCGAACCCAACCCCCCAGCCCCTCAGCCCCTCAGCCCCTCAGCCCAGACAAGCTGCAGCGCTTCGCCCCCTCCATTAAGTGCACCTCAGGAGGACACGGGAGAGAGGACCTGACTGCTGCATTCAGCACTGCTGCCCCCTTCTCACACACACACACACACACACACGCACACGCACACGCACACGCACACGCACACGCACACGCACGCGCACGCGCACGCGCACGCGCGCGCACGCGCACGCACACGCACACGCACACACACTCACACACACACACACACACACACACACACACACACACACACTCACACACGCTCGCTCACACACACACGCTCACACACACGCTCACACACACACACACACACACACACACACACACACTCACACACGCTCACACACGCTCACACACACACACACGCTAAATATCAGCACATTAACAAGTGAAAAAGAGAAGCAGCAGATCTCTGCTGCTCATATTTCAGGATGCAATGCAAGATACGCTATTATGAAATTCTTAAGGCAACCCTGCGTGTGTGTGTGTGTGTGCGTTCGCGCATAACACCACCTAGGCCTACAACTCATGACGGGTAGGCTCATGATACACTATCGTAGTCATATAGATATGGGGCAATAGCACCACAGTCCCTGTTAACAAACACTGAATGATTGCTTCAAACGTTTAAAATAAGGGGCAAGTGCAAGCCGTGGCTTAGGAGCTCAGGACTGTTCCAGAAGAATGTAAACTCTATGTACCTTAACGCCGGCAATCTAGAGTACGCCAATTTAAAGTAGGCTAGGGGAAACCCCAAGCGAGTATAACTAGGTCCGCTAAAACATTAAACACCAGCGGCAGGCCACTACAACCAGCGGGTACCGAGTATGTTTAATTGATATTTAACACCTGCGGCCCATCTCACTCAACAGGAAATGACTGTGACCTGTCAAACTAACACTGGGGAGCACCAAGCAGAAAGACTGTTGTTTTGGGTCTGCCATGTACTTCCTGTAGAGGACAAACAAAACAGCAGAGACTGAAATCGGCCGTGCTCGTCGCTGGGGGGGGGGACGGCAGGTGTACCTATAGTTTGTCGTAGCTCTTCGCAGAGGCTTATGTGGGGGAACTGGAGCATCTGTTTCCATTTCTTGCTCTTTCCTTTTCTGTTTCCGCCGCCTCCTGTGAATAAAGAGGGAAAAATTAAAAATGAGCAGAACGGGCGGACGGACGGGCGGACGGACGGACGGACGGACGGGCGTGCGCTGTGACCCTAGTACGCGGGGTGAAAATAAACACAGCTCTGTGAACAGCCCACCCGTCCCATCCCGCCCCAGGCCACATTTCGTTTAAAGAGGAGATGCCGGCCCCCGCTAACCTGTTTAGATGTATTTAAAGGAGAGAAAAAAAACAATCGCTGATTTTTTTATTTATATATTTTTTTCAATCGCTCCATGCACAGAGGGGGAAGCACGCGTCCCGGTACGTTTGTTTGTGGGGTTTGTTGTTGTTTTTTTGGGCACAGCGTTTGCAGTGTTCTACGGTCACACCGCAGGTGTCCCGGGATAGCTTCGGGAAAAGAATGGCATGGACGCGGCGGGAATGTCCCCCCTGGCCCGCGCGTCTATTAGTAGGACGTCACACAGCATTCGCAATCCCGCTAGAATGACTGGCCCAGGTGGACGCGCTGGCGCACTTGTTATCAGCGGAGCGACGCTGTCAACGTGCAGAACGGCGAAAAGGTCACAGAGCAGCCGTGCGTGGAGAGAGAGAGAGAGAGAGAGGGAAGCACCAACCTGAGCCTCCGTTTCAACCCCAACCCCCCAAAAAAAATCACAAGGACAGCGACGGTACAGAGGGCTGAGAAGGACACAAAACGGTGGCAAAAACAAGACCTTCAATTGATGATTTTATGCAGAGGCAGAGGGGGAAAAGGACTGTCCTTCTCATTGCACACCACAGAGCACTGCACAATACTGAAGGTGAAATCAGAACTTACACTACTGCTATCAAAGAACATCACACCACACGCCGATTCGGCAATGTCACACCTTTTCAGGCACATCGGATGTGACGTTTTTGCGTAGTTTTTTCAAAAATGGCAAACCGACACCGACACAAATCTAGGAACAGATTCTGAGGGCAGAGCATCTGAGACATTTGATTTCAAATCAAGGCGATCGTACACCTGCTGTTGTTAAAGCACACTACCCATACAGCTAAGCCTTTGATTGTGGCTTCATGATGGCTAACTGTTTTAGGCCACAGAATGCCCAGTTTTTTATCCCGCCATTCACACGACACTAGATGGAATTTTAATGTTTTGATGACAAGGTTTCTGAAATCTACAAATCCAGCAGGTCAAATATTGTTTTTCTCACCTCAGGCCGCATTCACAACAAAGTGAATGGTGTAAAATCACTTGTATTTTACTGGACAATGATCAGACCAATATGGGATTTCTGTGTAGTGCCTGAAGACAGGAGACCTTCTAGAAAGATCCGGTGGTTCTAGAAGTATTGGGGATTCTAAACAGGATTTGGGGTTTTAGAAGGCGCTGGGATTCTAGAAGGATATGGGGTTCTAGCACATGAAATGTTTTAGACAGTCGGCTAATATAAGAGTGCTTGAGATTGGGGGGGGGGGGGGGGTTACCACAAAAATAGGTTAAAAATAGGTAAATCCGGAATCATCATCTTAATACTGCATGTGTGAGATGAGGAAGAACAGTCGTTCAGTGCCCTAAAAATTTGCAACACAAATAGCAGTCAGGGACAGCGATGGGGCTCGTACTACTTAGAGTGATCCTCACTAATCAATAAAAGGAAATGGTCATAATGCAAATGACTCGGTGCACTTTGCTTATCTGAGGTCCGGGAACAATGTTGCATAATAAATGGCATCACTGATGGAGATGGTGGAGTGGGCAAGGTACAGCCAAACACACTGACCCACCTGACCCGGCCAGTGTGAGCCAAGGTACAGCCAAACACACTGACCCACCTGACCCGGCCAGTGTGAGCCAAGGTACAGCCAAACACACTGACCGACCTGACCCCGGCCAGTGTGAGCCAAGGTACAGCCAAACACAGTAACCCACCTGACCCCAGCCAGTGTGAGCCAAGGTACAGCCAAACACACTGACCCACCTGAACACGGCCAGTGTGAGCCAAGGTACGCCAAACACACTGACCCAGCTGACCCCAGCCAGTGTGAGCCAAGGTACAGCCAAACACACTAACCCACCTGACCCCGGCCAGTGTTAGCCAAGGTACAGCCAAACACACTGACCCACCTGACCCGGCCAGTGTGAGCCAAGGTACAGCCAAACACACTGACCCACCTGACCCCGGCCAGTGTGAGCCAAGGTACAGCCAAACACACTGACCCACCTGAACACGGCCAGTGTGAGCCAAGGTACGCCAAACACACTGACCCAGCTGACCCCAGCCAGTGTGAGCCAAGGTACAGCCAAACACACTAACCCACCTGACCCCGGCCAGTGTGAGCCAAGGTACCGCCAAACACACTGACCCACGTGACCTGGCCAGTGCGAGCCAAGGTACAGCCAAACACACTAACCCACCTGACCCCGGCCAGTGTGAGCCAAGGTACCGCCAAACACACTGACCCACGTGACCCGGCCAGTGTGAGCCAAGGTACAGCCAAACACAGTAACCCACCTGACCCCAGCCAGTGTGAGCCAAGGTACAGCCAAACACAGTAACCCACGTGACCCGGCCAGTGTGAGCCAAGGTACAGCCAAACACAGTAACCCACCTGACCCGGCCAGTGTGAGCCAAGGTACAGCCAAACACACTAACCCACCTGACCCCGGCCAGTGTTAGCCAAGGTACAGCCAAACACACTGACCCAGCTGACCCCGGCCAGTGTGAGCCAAGGTACAGCCAAACACAGTAACCCACGTGACCCGGCCAGTGTGAGCCAAGGTACAGCCAAACACAGTAACCCACCTGACCCGGCCAGTGTGAGCCAAGGTACAGCCAAACACACTAACCCACCTGACCCCGGCCAGTGTTAGCCAAGGTACAGCCAAACACACTGACCCAGCTGACCCCGGCCAGTGTTAGCCAAGGTACAGCCAAACACACTGACCCACCTGACCCCGGCCAGTGTGAGCCAAGGTACGGCCAAACACACTAACCCACCTGAACCCAGCCAGTGTAAGCCAAGGTACAGCCAAACACACTAACCCACCTGACCCCAGCCAGTATGAGCCAAGGAACAGCCAAACACAGTAACCCACGTGACCCGGCCAGTGTGAGCCAAGGAACAGCCAAACACACTAACCCAGCCGAACCCGGCCAGTGTGAGCCAAGGAACAGCCAAACACACTAACCCACCTGAACCCGGCCAGTGTGAGCCAAGGAACAGCCAAACACACTAACCCACCTGAACCCGGCCAGTGTGAGCCAAGGAACAGCCAAACACACTGACCCACACGACTCCGGCCAGTGTGAAGCTCCAAACGGTCTTCATTTGGAGGTGAGACAGAGTAGTCAGAGAAGGACTCATATCCCAGGATTCCCAAAATAAACACCACACTAACATACCTTCCTTCACATGAGGATACTTAATGAACCTACATTTTCCCCCCCTCTCTGCTGGCTCTACATCTTTCTTTGTGCTCCATGGTCATTTCTCATGCTCTCTGCTGCTCCTGTGCTCCTAAAAACCCAAATGTAATGCCTGTAGAACAGAGCATACAGGCTACTGTAAATTAATAGCCTACTGGCCAGCCATGACTTTGACCTAGTGATCAAATAGCCTATCTGACCATGATACGGCTAACCAAGGACTGCTGAATTTTCTAAAAAAAACGTACGTATAAAAATACATCAAGATGTGCATTCTCCTCGACTTTTATAAAGGAATCTTGAATAAGCTAACCATTTTTAAAGGCAAACATATTTATTTTCAGACCTGGAGGTACACAAGGGAGGCAGACCTGTTTTCACTGGGTGATTGTTCAGAGAAAGAAGCTTCAATTAAGTGCTCAATTATTAAAATGTGCAATCTTGGAAGGCAGCGAATATTCACACGGGCGATTAACTGGAAAGCATGTTTGTGAGCAATGTGTACAAGTAAATCTGTCTTTTTCCCTTTTACACAAAGTTATCGAAGAGCAGAATGCAACAAACAGAAGCTGGCGTAAAACCGGTAAGTGATGTGTGCTCTCCTCTCTGCAAGCATGTCGTAAATTTTCTGCCGAGCCCGTCTACTGTCTAAAACCCAATGCACACGCCAAAGGCAGGAAATGTAAAGTGTCCATATAAAATGTGAAAGTTGCTGCGTGCCTCCTTGCAATCGATCAGCAGGACTGCAACGCCGCTACATAGTGAACAGAACATTGGGAGAATTCCCTGCCGACATATATCTTCTTCATTTAGACAATGAATGTGAAAAAGCACTGTTGCGTTGCAAAGAGATGACTTTGTATGTGCTAGATAGGATACAGATGGTTTAAACGATGAAGATGTCGGGGGTAGGCTAATATTCATCCCGCAAGATCATTCACACGGATACAGGCCCCTCCATTGGGTATCCGTGGGTAACACTTGCGCATTCTGACCAACAGGCAACACTGGATGGACGAAAGGAAATAATTAGACAACGAAAGGAAACTACAGTACGAGTAGATTGCAGAATAATCACTTTACAAAGGATTTACAAATAAATTGGGACATCACACTTAGGATCCTTTGTGAAAGAGATGGTAATAGATGCAGATGTACAACAAAGTTGCATGACTCACTAATGTCAGGGTGCAGGGTAGCTACATAGGACAATGAAGGGCAGTTCTCCCTCATTTTTATTATTTATTTGGTTATTTTGTAAAATTGACCATCTCAGGTCAATTTGTCACAGATGTTAAAATTCACTCCCAAAAATCATTGTATAAATCAAGATAGTTTCTCACACCTTTAAAGCAGACGTTATCAACCAGATCGGTGGAAATTGTCAACGAATTGTTTCTAAATACAGTGACTTTACACAAAACTATTAACTAACAATACAAACCGCACGATTTTCTGTAGAGAGCGGGGCTTTAGCTAACTGCTATTTCTCTTTCTCGTTGGTTCCAGTTCCTCTCGACAGGTCCCGTCCCCGTCGCTTTTTTAAAATATAAAAAATTGAAGACACCTTTTGAGATGCACTGACTGCTGCCGGGGTTTGAAAGAATATGCCCCGCAACACGATGGACAGACTGGAGGAAACGAAACGTTCATCTGAACACTAAACCATCAGAGCATTCTTACAATAAATCTGTCGAGTTACTCCTTACAATTTAAAAGCAAGAGCTAACCACACGAATAGCTTAGGATATTTCCCCCTAGATCTCGAATGGCTTAAACTGACATGTTGGATATAACCGTTAACCGACAGTCAATCCCAATAAATAATTAATCTCAGGGTTTATCCAGCCATTTAGTGGGCTAACCCCTCTAATACGATTGAGCTAACCTGAATGCCTACACAAATGTCATAATTTACCGACATGGATATTTCGGCTACATGTTACTGTTGCATCGTCAGCTAACGTGTCGTTAGATTATAAACCTGTCATCTACTACAGGGGCAAACGTTATATTTTACAGATATAGATTAGCTGGTGTTATAGGGAGCGTAAACTATCCAGAGCACGAAAGAGGGATGCTTCAGCCTAACGTTACATCGGAAAATCAAATGCTTCCGTGCAGAACAGATGCATCCTGGCTGACACTTAACGTTACATCTTTCCGTGATCACGTTAGCTTGTTTTCCAAGGTTACGCTTTTAGAGTAAATGTCTACAGTATGACAGAAAAAAAACCTCAAAGGTTTAAGGTTATCAAAGCTTTTTCCAATAAAATGATGTAGCGCCCAGACTAACGTTATACCCTTATCTGTGGCCTATGCTAATCCGGGGAAACCGGGGGTTTTCCTAGCAGTTCTAGGCGGTGTTCCGAGAGCTGTCAGCCCGACTGTCCCTTCCCCCGCTTCGCCTCTCCTTCCTTACCTTCTCTCGCTTTCAGCAAAACCGTGTTGGCCACGATATTCTCCAGTTCCATGTTTTCCTGGGTGATCAGTACCACAGGCCCAACCTCGCCGCCGGGCTGTCAGTCACTATGTCCTCCCCTACCCTACCCCCCCAAAGCGGAATATGCCTTATGCCAGCCCCGAATAACTCTCCGTCCTATCGCTCGTTCACTAGTCCTCGGCCTTGGGGGCTCGGTGCTCCGCTGATTTCAACCGGCTACCTTGTGTTTACCAGTGAACCCCACCTACACAACCGCCATTGGTGTATGCTCAAATTGTACGTAAATTTACGCTTTTCTTCATTGGGTTTTTCCTTCACAGCCACGCCTTAATAATTCCTAATATGGATTAAATTCACGTTAATGTTGCGAGCTCTTCAAAATCATAAGCGCAACTGACCTGCGCTGCAGCATTGAGGTGCGAAACAAAGTCAGCTGATACATTTTTAATAATTTTTTTCTAACATTAATGGTATATTTTTTTGTTAAATTTAAAAAAAAAAACTATGTTAAATTTAAAATAAAATTGAACATACATTTAGCTAAACTTCACACTGTAACACTGCACGATGATGTAATTTTTGATGTAATTTTAAAAAATTGAACCTATTACATTAGAAATAAAATATTTGAATAAGAGCTATCCCTTTACTCTAAAAATATGCGGTTTAAACAATGTTTCAAATTAAAACGCATCTTATTTATCCGCATGAGCGAGCCCCAAAGTTTTTACTTGGTATACAGTGACATCTAGTGGAACAGAAACGTTGCAGCAGCTTCATCTACATTTCCTTCTGCGTGTTCACTCTGCAGTAGGTGGTGCCCTTTGAATGGATTCATGTTCACGAGCATAATATATAATGCATTATGGCAAATTCATATTCATTTAGGAATTCATTTTTGTTAATTGATTATTTTCATTTGTTAAGATGCTGTAACTGCTGAAAAGATACTAATATAGCCCTTGGGCCACAGCTCTGTCAGTCTTTTTGAAACTTTTGTGTGTAGTCATCTTAGCAGTGATAAGGCCACGGGAGGAAATGACAGGACCAGGTTAGAGAGAACAGGAGAGGACCAAGGGCAAAAACCTGGGGGATACCTCTGGGGAGGTTATGTGGCCTTGAAACTGCACCCCCAGAACATGCAACCTGGAAGGGGCGACTATCAAGGTAAGAAGCACAGCAGTTCAAAGCTGTGCCGTGATCCCAAAGGTAGTCAGAGAAGACAGCAGGTCGGCGTTGGTCAACTGTGTCAAATGCTGCAGTGAGATTGAGGAGGATTATAATGCCAGGATTAGAATCACTTATTCAACATAATATGAACTAGACCAGGGGTTCCCAAACCGATCCTGGGGGACCCCTGTGTATGCTGGTTTTAGTTGCAACCACAGTTGCATCCCAGAATTTTAACAAGCTGTTAATTTTTCTTAATTAGGTGCTTTTCATGTTTGGAGGAATTATTCGCCCTCTTAAGCCACATTATATCAGAAATAGCTATGGATGCCATGTAGAATAAACACCCCATGTTCACATTGTGCTTATTGTGCTATATTATTTTAAAAAGATAAGAAAATGATTTAACAGATCCATTTAAAGACTGATTTGAATCAATAGGCTCCTAATTGGTGAAAGTGTGGACACATGGCCACTAAAACTAACCATTTGGTAGATAATGAAGAATTCAAACACAAAGCAAATGATAACGAGCCAAACCTGCATTGTGTTAATCAGCTTAAAGAAAAAATTGAGTTAAACACATGTGTTCAACAACCTAATTAGGAGCCTATTGATTCACTTCACTCTTTAATTTGAGTGAAAATACATTATTTTGTAACCTCTTTTTATGTAATTGTTGCAATATAGCACAATAAGCACAACGTGAACATGGGGAGTTTGTTCTACATGGCATGCATAGCTATTTCTGACATAATGTGTCTTAAGAAGGCGAATAATTCCTCCAAACATGAAAAGCACCTAATTAAGAAAAATTAACAGCTTGTTAAAATTCTGGGATTGCAACTGTGGTTGCAATGAAAACCAGCATACACAGGGGTCCCCCAGGACCGGTTTGGGAACCCCTGAACTAGACTATAGTTGAGTAAGTTATATTACGGGTCAATGCCCCTGTCTACAGGTTGGATCAGAATGCTGGAGGGTGATTCACACTATAATCAGCATCAAACCCCAGCTCAGCATCAAACCCCCCTTTTCAAATAAACTAGAATCATTTCCATCTACTGCAGTTTGAAGGTCACTGAATGGGAGAATGTTTCAGCACAGTAATCATCATTCCCTTCAAATTCTATGCGTGCATGTGAATGCATCTTTAGAGAGTGCGTAATGCAAGCTAGCTAACTGGAACTAAACGTGCTCTTCTTTGCATGAGAAGCATTTGACCAGACATCTAAAACGATCCTGCACTCTAGCTAGCTAGAACTAGCATTACCATAAATTCCACAATTAGACAGCTGGAAAGCATATTTTCACATTACATTGTTATGGTTACTGAGAATTTAAAAGATTTAATTTAAAACTGGCTTTAATTTTAGCATTTGTCTACTCCTTATTTCTTCATTAGTGAGAAAAATGTTATTATTGAATTTCAAGAGGAAGATTCCTTTATTGGAAGTTACAATATTTATAAAGACCAAAGACTGAAGTCATATTCCAGTCATATTCCAATTTTATTCCCAAAGGAGATGGCATTTTTTGAAAACACATTTAACCCTTAACAACATTTATAATTGTAAGTTCAAAGAGGTGTGCTGCCTTACATCTGACTGGGATTTGATACTAATATTCGCATATGGTTAACATTTGATTTGACATGGGATCGCTGAGAGCTCACTGTAATTTAAAAGCAGAGGGTTTGATCTGCTATTCAGCGGTGTTTATTATGAAATGCAGTCTTATGGGAGAGGTAACCCCTTACATAAATGTTTGACAGAACGTCACACTTAACACTTTCATTGGCTTGGTGAGCTGAGTTTGTAGTACCTGTCTAAATACTTTGTTCATACTACGTCCACATGGAACAGGTTCAGACTGATTACAGTGACATCAAACAGTTGAAAACAAGAAGGTTCTGCTTGTCTCCCAATGTAACCTCACCTATTTTGTTTACTTTCAGTTTGCTAATTGTGGAAGATTTGGAGCAATTTTGATAATTGTATGGGATGATCTGGTATTACAGTTTCTTTCACTAAAGCAGTCATTAGTACCACCATACATTTGACTTCGGTTGCAGCCTACAATTAGACTGCTACTTAAGCAATCACCATTAGCAAAACAGCTTCACTTGAAATTAAAAATAAATAAATAAATGATAGCAGTCATGAGCATGGAGTTATTCTTGTGTAAAAACAGAGCACAAGCAAACATTCCTCAGTTTTGTGAGAAGTAAGATTGGGCCAATGGGGTGGCTTCTGCACACTGAACTGTGTTTCTCTGTTTATCTCGTAAGAAATAGGGATGCACGATATACAGTCAAGCCGGAAAGTCTGAACACTCCTTTCACCTTCTCCACATTTTATTACGTTACAGACTTATACTACAATAGATTGAGTAAATTTTTTGCCTCAAACATCTACACACAGTAGCCAATAATGACGAAGTGAAAACAGGTTTTTAGAAAATATGCAATTTTATTTTACTGACAAAAATAGGTTATTTAGGGGTTACATATCTGTACACACCCTTAGACTAATACTTGGTTGCTGCACCTTTGGCAGTGATTACAGCTTCAAGGCGTCTTGGGAAAGAAGCTACGAGCTTGGCACACTTGTTTCTAGACATTTCTGCCCATTCCTCTTGGCATATCCTTGCAAGCTCCGTCAGGTTGGATGGGGAGCGTCGGTACACAGCCATTTTCAGCTCTTTCCACAGATGTTCAATTAGATTCAGGTCTGGGCTCTGGCTGGGCCACTCAAGGACATGCACAGACTTTCTCCGAAGCCACTCCTTTGTTCTCTTGGCTGTGTGCTTCGGGTCCGCTGCTGAAAAACATCCCCACATCATGATGCTGCCACCGTCATGCTTCACTGTAGGGATGGTATTAGCCAGGTGAGGAGCGGTGCCTGGTTTCCTCCAGACGTGACGCTTGGTATTCAGGCCAAAAAGTTAAATTTTGGTTTCATCAGACCAGAGAATCTTGATTCTCATGGTTTGAGAGTCCTCTAGGTGCCTTTTTGGCAAACTCCAAGCGGGCTGTGATGTGCCTTTTACTAAGGAGGGGCTTCCGTCTGGCCACTCTACCATAAAGGCCTGATTGGTGGAGTGCTGCCTGGATGGTTGATCTTCTGAAAGGTTCTCCCATCTCCACAAGGATACGCTGGAGCTCTGTCAGAGTGACCCTCGGGTTCCTGCTCACCTCCCTGGCCAAGGCCCGTCTTCCCCGATTGCTCAGTTTGGCCGGGCGGCCAGGTCTAGGAAGATTCCTGGTGGTTCCAAACTTCTTCCATTTACGAATGATGGTGGCCACTGTGGCCACTGTGGCTCTTTGGGACCTGTAAAGCTGCAGAGATTTTTCCGTTCCCTTCTCCAGATCTATGCCTTGACAGAATCCTGTTTCTGAGGTCTGCAGATAATTCCTTTGACCCCATGGCTTGGAGTTTGCTCTGACATGCACTGTCAACTGTGGGACCTTATATAGGCAGGTGTTGGCAATCCCCAATCATGTCCAATCAATTGAATTTATCACAGGTGGACTCCAATTAAGTTGTAGAAACATCTCAAGCAGTATCAGTGGAAACAAAATGCACCTCAGCTCACTTTTGGGTGTCATATCAAAGGATGTGCACACTTGTGTACATATGATATTTTACATTTAGATTTTTAATAAATTAGCACAAATGTCTAAAAACCTGTTTTCACTTTGTCATTATGGGCTATTTTGTGTAGAATTTTGAGACAAAAAATGAACTCAATCTATTGTAGAATATGTCTGTAACGTAATAAAACGTGGAGAAGGTGAAAGAGTGTGCAGACTTTCCGGCTTGACTGTATATCGGGCCGATAAATTATCGGCAGAGAATGGGAAATTTATATTATGTAGGCTATTATTCCTATAATGAAATTATAGCCGATAAATAGAGCCGATAATAGGCTACGAAGCCAATAATGCTTTCATGCTGCACCTGGGTCGAGCCACGCAGTGTAGACTAGAGAGCCAATCATGTCATCGCCGGTGTGGACGTTTTTCAGTTTCAGAGGAAGACAACGCGATTGCAATTTGCAATAGCCTACATGTTCCGCAAGGGTTCCGAGAGGAGGGAAAAGGTTTAGGGCTGCCCCCAAATAGTCGACTAAACCATTAGTCGATCAAAAGAACTTGGTCGACCAAAATTTTAATTGGTCGAATCGTCGCAGTGTGAAAAAAATGCGAGTGGAACTATTCATTTCGGACGTGCGCCTTCTGACAAACTATTAATTGTCTATTAATTAAGGAAAAATCAGTTGTATAGAATGTCTGAGAAAGTGTGCGAGCATTTTGAGCGTCTAAATGATGACCCAAAAAAAGTTAAATGTAAACTGTGCAAGCAACAATTCGCCTATATCATTCAGCGCATCTTCTCAAAGGCCGGCTTCATTATAAGCAAAACGCGGAGCTCTCTTCTCCCGAGCAACGTCTACAAACTCGTGTTCCTCATGCATAATATGATAAGACTGCGATCGGAGGAAAAACAGCAGTAGGCAGCGCAGGCCAGCAAATCGTAACCTGTGCTTGTAGCTATAATTGATATTTTAAATGCTCATAATGACGGTTTTGTATTTCTCTGTAATATAGTAAACTTACTATAGATCAGATGGAAGTCAAACCATTTTCTGATGCTCAAAATATATATTTAAATAATTAAATTAATATCATAGCCTATATGTGCGACGGTTAGTCGACTATGGGTTTGAACTAACGACTACAGGTCGACTAAGCAAATATTTTGTCGGGGGTAGCCCTAAAAAGGTCTACGGGTTTTAACAGAACAAATATAAAATTCTATAAGTCACCTGAAAGGTCGTCATCGCAACGAAGATGGATTGAATGAATACGAAGCACTAGCAGCCAGCGTTGGCACAAAAAAAAAAAGCGAGTGCGGTAGTGCCTATTCAACAGGCATTTGAAAACTGCAGAACGTTTACTAGAGACAGCCCTTCACTTTTGTATTGAGTGATGCACTTTACTACTAATAACCTGTATTTAATACATTGACATGTCTAATTTGACAGATTATGTCAAAGCATATAATTTGAATTCTTAGGCAAAATGCTTTATAAAAGCCAAAGTATGTTTGTGAAGTTTTTTGATGTAGCCTACTTTACTAGAAAAAAATAAATGAACATTTGAAGAGTCAGAACTGTACTTTGTTTTTGTTGTGTTAACAATAGTGATGTCAGTTAGATTTGGTTAGGTCAGAGCTATGGAATATTAAATCATCCATCTTTGCTCACTGCATCTTAGCCTTTCTTACCCTCAGATGTGCATAAACTACAGGTTATGAACTACTTTTTAAAATACAAAAATGTGAAATTATCGGTTATCTTATCGGTATCGGCCATGAGAAGCAGGTAATTATCGGTTATCGGTATCGGCAGAAGAAAAAAAAATCCATATCGTGCATCCCTAGTAAGAAACAAAGGCAACGAGGAATGAATTACAGTAGAACCTCAGAGCCCCTTCATGAAAGGTGATTGTTCAGAACTCAGAAGTCAAAATAGATCTATTTTCATTTCAATCCAATATTAGAATGGATAATCTACTCTAATTTCATAGCTAATAATTGTAGTCAAGTGATTCTTTAATATCCCATTTTAGGGAAATTCATTTGGTTGCAATTTCCATGCCTTAAAAGAACAATCATGTTATGACTCCGAGTAGGGACTGGACTCAAACGCATGACTCACACACAAGAAATTCCAATAATTCAATAATTTATTGCTTCGACCAGAACTCCTGAAGCATAGGGAGAATGGACAGACAAAACAGGAACCAGGAATGGAGCAGCAGAGGGAGAACGGGAGTGGGAGAGGCCAGGGACTGGATAGTGGCAGGAATCCGGGCAGGTGCAGCAGAGGAGGAGCGGGGAGCGGGAAACGGGGCAGCGTGGAGTGGACACGAACAGCTGCAGATTGGTAGACTTAGAAAGCAGACAGGATGGGCACGAACAGCTGCAGACTGTGGAAAGCAGACAAGAGTTAATTGACAGAAGGCGAGACTAGATAAGTGGCAAGTTAATGCAGCGTTTAGCAAGAGTTAAATTAAGCAAGGCAAGACAAAGCTAGATACTAGGCACCAGACGAGACAAGACCAGAGTATTACTACAACGAGACTTAACGAACTGGCACAGGACAAAGAACACCGGGAGAATAAATACAAGAGTTAATAGGTATCAATAATGTGCAGCGTGCGAATGTAGGCGTGAGTGATTAGCGGAGCAGAGAGTGTGAGGAATGCATGCGGAGAGAAGGAAAGAGATAGGCAGAAACAGAGCAAGGGAACAGAGTGACACGAAAGGGAAAAACCACGCCCAGCCTGCAGCATGAGGGGAAACAGACAGGAATACAAAACAAACACGGCACGTGAGGAAACAGGTAAAACACGGGACACAAAGGGGACGGGAAGGAGAGCATCACAAATCACAATACAAAATATAAAAAATATAAAATGTACAATACCACATCAACACAATGACACTAACAGCTGCAGGACAAAATAGTGAATGGTATAAAGTAATAACCAATAATCCAACAAGCTAAACTGGGTCTTATGAAAGCATATTTTTCTGTGTTGGTTGTTGATAGCTTCCTCATTAGTGGCTAATTATCAAATAATGACCAACCCCAGCTCCCCTAACATTTTCAGCCGAAAGTGACCTTTGCTATTAGGTAGCAACACCAACTCTTGACAGCAGGCTATAATACTCTAAAAAATTTATTTTAGAAAAAGAGCGGATATATTCAGATATTTCAGAATATTTCATTTAAATATGCAAATGGTTAACATTATTTCCAACAAAAACAAATGTTTTGGATCACAAATGTTAAATGACTGAAAACCTATGGACTTGGGTTGAGAAATATTTACCTGTTATATTCAAATTTGAAAATGTGATTTTTGGATTTCTTGATTGTAGTAAGAAGTATGCAGATTTTTGTTCTTAATTGATCTCATATTTTTGTCAAATATTATATACATAAATTTAAATGTACAAACAGTAAACATTTGTTATCACTTTTGTACCTGATATTAACTATATTCCAAACTATTTATCTTCTAAAAATAGAAAAGCTGGTAAAACCGTGAACCTCTGTATAAGTTTTTTGTGTTGTCTGTCTCTGTAATGTACCCCTGATAATGTGCGTAATTGTATTATGGTTATGAACTAAAAAAAAAACTAAATTGTTAACCCTGCCCTGCACATAATTTTTTCTAAGACGATGTGAATCGAAGCTTGAACATGAGTTAAAAAAAGAAAAAGAACTGGAGACAGCTTACCGGTTCCATGGATTCCTATGGGAGCTGCTCATTGGCGCATGAAGGCAATTCACGGAAGCGCCTTGTTAGGCTATGGGGCTTTTTGGAACCAGAGCATACGCACTGGGTAGTTAACGTGGCTTTTGGAACCAGAAGAGCACGCGCACTGGGTACCTAAACATGCGGATCCAATTGGAATGAAAAAAATCACAAGTTCTTCTGTGGTGCACAGAAAAAGAATCGGTCCCTGGAGAGTAATTAGTTCGGTGTGAAGAAATTTTAGAATGTAAAAGAACTGTCCAAAATAGTATAATTTGGCCTGGATAATTTCGTAGTTTTTAATGGACTTGGGGAAATGGTGGCGGTAATGCAACAATACTGGATGCCAACCACCGTAAAAAGCCAAGAAGAAGAAGAAGAAACCGGAACAAAAGGTTATAGGTAAAGAGGCGGTCTCTATGGTCACGTGACACTGTGACCACATGTGTTGTGTAGTGTATGTTCCTCTATTTTAGATAAAAATGCCGAAAGCAAAGAAATCTCACAAAAAAAAGAAGTATGATTATAACAAGGACAGGAAAAAGCTGAAACTGCAGTTCAGAAAGGCAGCAGCGCCGAGAATAGAGTGGTGAGTTGAATTCAAAAAGACGGAACAAATTAACGAGACAGCAAGCTCGCTTCGTTAAATGGTGGTTTTCCATCAAGAAATATAGCGTGAGGTGTGCATGTCTAACAACAAGCTAGTTAAATGGGATAGCTTTACCATAGCAGGCCATATAATTTCAAATCCGCTTACAAACAAAACATTGTATTTTCATGTACGCTTAAGACCAGTAGAATGGCAACATTATGCGCTTGATCGCTACCCTGGCAGTTCTAACGTTAGCAAACATGCTACATGTACGAAGTCAGTCTATCAACTTCGTAATCCATTTTAACAGGTAACGTGCCAGATAAAACACTGTAAACGGGAGCTGTAACCTTAATTACAGTAACTAACAGCCGCGAGACCATAGTTGGCGGAAAGTATTGTTTGGGACCTAAACAGTTTTAGCTAACCATTAGGATGTAACGTTATTTTGGGTCCCGTTTGAGCACAGAACTTAGCAATATCTTCCTCATCTGCTGTCTGACAGCGTATAGTTAAAATGTTCCGTTAACGTTCCCTGCTATGCAGCAAAATAAAGCGACATTACTGTGAAATTGCAGTCGGCAGCTCAGAAATGCCTGGAATGATAAGAGGTCGGTGGCCCAGAACTTGAAAGACATGGGACTGGTTTTTGACCCCAACCTCTCTCTCCCGGTGCGCAAACAGATGGTAAGTTGGTGATGTCCAACATTGGATAACGTCTGTAAATACACAGCGATGTTTGTAGTTTTTGGACTCTGGATTGTATTGATTGCGAACTGGGCATACACATTGGCTAATAATCGTTATCGATGTTTTTGTTACGTCATAATTCCCACAGGTTCCTGGGAGTGAAACAGAAGTGGAAGCCGCGCGGGCCCTGGTGAAGAAACCATACGTTATCAAAGGTAAGTTTGGTAAAAGTTTTGCTGTGCTGACACCTTGTAAGTCGCTTTGAATAAGAGCGTCTACTTATTGTAATGTAATGATTAAAGTAAGCCACTCTCCACGTGACATAATCCATGGGAGGTGCTCCGTGTTATGGCTCCACTTGTGACACATTATTCTGTGTTCTTCACTAGATCTGGAAGCAGAAGCAAGTCTCCCAGGCAAAGATACCAAGTCATTATCCACAGACATGATTGAATATGTGCAGTATATGATAAGAGAGCACAATGACAACTTTAAGGTAAGGGGTTAAAGAGTATTGAGTCACTTGGGGCACCACTGATTTCCAACATAAATGGCTTATATAAACTGACCTGTTTCTGTGTCGTTGTAGGGTATGGCTAGAGACGAGAAGAATTACTACCAGGACACACCAAAGCAAATCAGGAGAAAAGTGGAGCTATACAAACGCTTTCATCCAGGGCAGTACTCTGCTTTTATGGAGTCTCTCAAAGCTTAGAAAATGGACTCCTCATAGTTGTGAAGGTCCAACTCGGATAAGGACCTACATAATTCTGGAATAAACCGGGACACTGGTTCAAGGCAGTGATTGCTTATTCTGGGGAAATCATTTTCCTGATCTGTGGCGAATGGGTATCTGAAATAATTGTATTTTCTTTTTAGAATGGACACAGATATTTTATACTTGTTTTTCAAGTGAATATACACTTGACTTAAGTCAAAGGAGTAATTTTAACATTTATTTTTCTGGACATACCATTTCAATGCAAGGCTCAAAATACATTTACATGAAATTCACAAGTACATCAAGAATACTGACATTTTAAGTTGAAAATATATGTTTCTCCATCAATCTGACTGCCAGTGTTTCATTTGTGACTATAAAATGTAAGATCAATACCTCACTTTCTACAGGCGCCCATGTTGTAATACTGTGCACAATAAAACAAATGCTAAGTAGTACTGAACTGTCAACATGACAGCATTTCAGTTCATTCAAGCAATGTAGCTGCACGTGACAAAATCTGAAGCACAAAATACTGAAAATCTGCACTTTTACTATTTACTATTCAATGCAGCAGTTATAACAAAGTATGTACAGTGTCAATTTATACAGTAATTAATATAAAATCTACATGTTGAATGATCTTTACAGACACTCCAGATTTTTTTTTTTTTACTTTACAAACTAAAATGTAACTTTATTGGTTTCATTTCAATAGGAAAAATACATTTTCTACATTCAAAATCTTAAGACTTAAAATACCACAAATATCTGATATGACACTAAAGCACAAGGATCACAGTATAGGAGGATGCTATCAGTTGTATTTGAATTTGCAACTGAATTCTTAACTTGGTGCGATTCTAGTAACTGTCATGAAGACATCACCTTGTAAATTAGCCTATAATCTTCAAGAAAGGTAAATTACATTGAGTAACTGGCAATGGGTAACTTCTCAAAAATCTACACAGACGTCCTGATAATGTTACACAACAGTAAAATCAATTTGTCAGGGAGGGCCATTCAGTACAATGGCCAAGTAAACACTGATAAACGTATTTCTATATTTTCTGACTAATCATTTGATTGCCCTGCAAATCCTACCACTGATAAATTGTTTCTGAGCACATTGTTTTTTCATCCCCACAAAACATTATTAACGTAAATGTTTTCTTAAGGATTAACTTTGCATTCAGTTCAACTGATACATTGTCACTGAAGTCAGTGCCATATTATTTACAATTAAAACTTAAAATGAAGTGTTTGAACAAACTTTCTTTAAATATCTATGCTACAATATAAATTACCATTTGCATGCTTTTACATAGCAAATAATGTGTAATATTGTCCCAGTGTTGCTGTTCCGCTTTAGGTATACAACAGCTGTAATGTCACAGCAACATGTTTACTTATTCTAGGAAGCAATGACACAAGGAAAACGAAATGAAACTTTCTTACTGTCTGAGCCTGTTTTCTTCCGGCCCTTTAGTCCCAGTTTTAAGTGTCATGCAGAGAGAGGTTACTCATCATTAATCTCAGGGCTTAAACCAGGGTTGCTAACTCTCAAGCTTTAGGCGTGAGATACGCTCATGCCAACAATGCCCCATACAACTACGACCGCAAAAAGTCTCACGCCAACCAGCTCACCAAAGTTGGCGAGTCCGGTTAAACCCCCTCCCACAGACTGCATGGGCAGACTTCGTACTCAAACCAGCTGTAACAGCAGTTCCTGGAAGGCTTGCAGACCACGGGGTCCATGAAACTTATCCGAGCCCAGCTGAGCAGCCATCAGATGCAGTCTCCTCTCGTCCCCAACTCGTCCTAATGAAAGGGCTTCGCGGAGCTCTGAGATGCTTACGGCGTTGGGCTTGTCCTAAGGGAACACCACACAGCAGGTGAAGAGCTGCTCACTCATCCTAAAAGGTGTCCGGGCTAGTCCTGTTATGCTCCACCACGATAGCAACAGATACGCAGCTGACCACAGACGGTCTATCTCACCTGCTTGTTTCCCAGGACAACCACAGGAAGTTGGCCGTTGGCCCTGAGGAGGCGGTGCAACTCGTCCTTGGCCAGGGGGAGGCGCCTCCTGTCAGAGGAGTCCACCACATACACTAGGACGTGCGTCTTCCTGAGGTACTCTGTCCAGTACATGCGCAGGTCCTCGCCGCCTCCAACTAGCAGAGGAACACACAGCACAACCCATTCGCCACCCCTGTTCAGAGCCACTGTTAAGTGCTTCTTTCAAAATGACCTTATCGTATACAGTGCTTCTATAACATTTGTGCTGGATTTGAAAATGGTGGAAATGTGGAGGCTGAAAATAGTACGGCACTGGGGGCCAGGAAGGGGGCGGGGTGGGGCATTTATCTACGGTATAATTTAGTCAGGATGTCGTTCGCTGAAATTTTAATTGAAATATGAAATATTAATAGAACAGTAATATGGTATCCAGGAAAAAATGTGCCAGAAAACTGACTGTGCTGGCTTTGGCCTAGCATCAGCAGTGTGAGGAAAAACTAATTTGGTGCTTGGAGTTACCCGGCTCATAACAGTGGCGCACGGGCAGGGGACGTCTACTCACTCTCCAGGAAGTCGAGCTGGCAGGCTGGCGTGTTGAGGCTCATGAAGTTAAAACCGCGGGTCGGCCGGCACCGCTGCCTGGTTCCGGTACCCGTCAGTCCCTGCAGCATGCTGCTCTTTCCCGCTCCGTCCAGACCCAGCACCAGAACCTGTCTCTCGCTGCGCTCCTCCTCCTCCTGCCCAACACACACACACACACACACACACACACACACACACACACACCAAACTGTCCTTCAGCATTGCACCTCACAGCCATGGCACACAACCTGCAGAATGAGCCACCTGAAGGCCATGAGCAGGAGAGGGAGAACCGGTACAGACTGCTGGACTGTGGTAATATTGCTGTCCAAGCTGTTTTGGAGCTACAACAAGCAAATTTTCTTGCTTTAAAACAACACTAACCCCTAAATTCCCCTACACCTGTCATTGTGAAGTTTAACCCCTGTGTGTCCCTATACCTGTTATTGTAAAGTTTAACCCATGAAATGGGCTGGTAATAAGGTTTACAAGTAACCTCTCATTCTTGTGTAATTATTTTCCCTGAATGCCCATATAACTGTTATTGTAAAGTTTAACCGATGAATGCCCCAAAACCTGCTATTGTAAGGTTTAACCGATGAATGCCCCAATACCTGCTATTGTAAAGTTTAACCCCTGAATGCCCCTATACATGCTATTTTAAAGTCTAACCCCTGACTGCCCCTATAACTGCTATTGTAAAGTTTAACCCCTGAATGCCCGATATCGGTTATTGTAACATTTAATACCTGAATTCCACTATACCTGCTATTGTAAAGTTTAACCCCTGAATGACCGGATAGCTGCTATAGTAAAGTCTAACCTCTGAATGCTCCTATACCTGCTATTGTAAAGTTTAACCCCTGAATGCCCCCTATACCTGCTATTGTAAAGTTTAACCCCTGAATGCCCCTATACTTGCTATTTTAAAGTTTAACCCCTAATAGCCCCTAAACCTTCTATTGTAAGGTTTAACCCCTGAATGCCCTTATACCTGATATTTTAAAGTTTAACCCCTCAATGCCGCATACTTTATATTATAAGGTTTCACCTCTGAATGCCAGATACCTAATATTGTAAAGTTTAACCCCTGAATTCCCCTATACCTGTTATTGTGACATTTAATCCCTGAATTCCCCTATACCTGTTATTGTAACATTTAATCTCTGAATGCCCTTATACCTGATATTTTAAAGTTTAACCCCTCAATTCCCTATAACTCGTATTGTAAAGTTTAACACCTGAAAGCCCTATGCCTGCTGTTTTAAAGTTTGACCCCTCAATTCCCCTATACCTGTTATTGTAAAGTTTAACCCCTAATAGCCCTTATAACTGCTATCGTACGGTTTAACCTCTGAATGCCCTTTTACCTGCTATTGTAAAGTTTAACCCCTGAATGCTCTATGCTCTATATCTTCTATTGTAAAGTTTAACCCATGAATGTCCCTATACCTGCTATTGTAAAGCTGGCACTGGAAAACTCCTTGTAAAATATCCTCACACACAAAAAAATGTCTGGGTCAATGAAAAACCTGCACTGATATGGAAATGATATCTAAAACCCCATAAAGTAAAATGAGGTGAAAGTGTCCCGGCAAACAACTTGACTTCGGCACATTGCGTTCCCTCAAGATAAAGGGGACAAACGTGTAGATCATCTTGGATGCTTAGAATTTGTCCTCTGGGATTACTGCGTATTGGTGCTCATGGGTAAATGAGCTTTTTAATCTCCGTATGAGAGTATGGCAAATTAAATCTACAGTACATGCTCTACCACAAGGACAAATGAGATTACAGTAGTCAATATGCTGTTGGAAGAAGCTATCACTGTTGATGGAATTAATTTCCATTATGGAAGTCATGTTTAAGATATTTGGCAAAATTATGGTTTTTACGTTTGATATGTCAAGAGTGCGTTAGAAAGACTGCTGAGCTATCTGGATTATTGTGGTATTTGTGAAAGAATACTGCAATATGGAGGCCATTTAAGTGCATAGTAGGCCTATATGGATTGAAAGATAGATATGCTGGAATTTGCTCGTGGTGGGAGTCTGTCTATTGATTATGTTTAAATAATACTAATGGAATAAAAAATAAAAGTTTATAGAACCTCAGAGAAATATTTTAATGACTTTACCATTTTGAAAGAAAAACTATTTATATAGGGCTCCATTTTGAGCCAATGTTTTTTAGGTGTACTCGCATACCATCTTCTCTTGAGTTGCAAAATGACGAAAGCCTACTTTTTTTTCCGGGTTGATTAGCATTTCCTACTATCTAATCTAATTCGACCAGAAAACCGAACAAGAAAGACAGTGCAACCACATTTAGCCATTACCACTGGTTTGTTGTGCAATAAAACTCCCTAAATTTATATCTTATATAACTATTGCGTCCTCACATAGAATTTTACTTTCATTTCTGCAATATTTTGGTGTTAATGTAGGCTACCGTAAATGTTCCATTACAAGAGTGTTTGCAGAACTCCTGCTTCTTGCAACAAAGTAGCAAATACACACACTCCGTAGGGTAGTTAGTAAAAATATTCTACGGTTTGAATTGTGACCAAGCAAAAATCTATGTAGTGTTTTTCGGTCTTCCCGTCACACAAGATCAAGAACAACTATTGAATCTTAAAAAATTGCGTGCGACAGACTGAATGTTGGATTGAACACGGACATCTGTTTTCCTAAAACTCACCTATAGCTGTCACTTATAGCATATCTGGAACTAAAACATGACATAGTGGATATGTTGAGAGTGTGCATCAGTTCAGTGACGGTAAACGCTCACCTCCTTGATCATGCAATAGTCCATCTCGGGTGACCATACTCGCCTTCTGTAGAAATAATTCAAAGCGATGAATAGGGCAGATCCGAGAGCAGCCACCGCAGCAGTTAGAGCGATGGATATGTGTCGAAGCAGAACCATGTGTCACCGCTGGTAATCAGAAGCATGTAACAGTGCTGGCGAGACGACAAAAACAGTTCCCAGTATTGGAGGAAAAGGATAGTTCACGTGACCAAGTCCTGTTTGTGTAAAACCCTCGCCTTTGACTTCACTCGGTGCAATGCATGACACCAGAAGGGCGGGACAGGCACTTGACAGGTCTGGAAACCACAGTTGAAATTTAATCGTAGAGAAGGCAAAGTAACATATCGCTTCCCTACCTGTTCTCAGAAAACAGTAGCCGCCGTATGCCACATTGTTGGGATATTCTTCTTGCAAACAGTAGCCTACTTTTGGTTAGATTTACGTAATGAAAAAAATCAAGCAAACTAATTGCTCAAACGTATATCCTAAATAAAATACATCCTTCTAATCTTACAGACTAAAACTCAGTAGGCTAGAACGTAAAAACATAGAAATCTTTATATAAAAAACCGAAACATAATCTACGTGAATATATGCCTAGTGTAATGTCTCTTCTCCCAAAATATCAGCCGCAGTGTGCAGCATTTTTAGAATAATAATAATAGCCTACGAATCCTGAAAATAAATAGGCTATAGCCTACTTTTTGGTCAGATTTAAGTAATGAAAATATCACGCAAATTACTGGATTCAGAAGCCTAGGTTAAATGCATGTAGGCTACTGGACTTACACAGAAACCGTTGCCTTGTACAGGAGTAGTAACA
This sequence comes from Synaphobranchus kaupii, assembly GCA_029718625.1. NCBI lineage: Eukaryota > Metazoa > Chordata > Actinopteri > Anguilliformes > Synaphobranchidae > Synaphobranchus > Synaphobranchus kaupii. Next base: position 33,268,058 of record CM056385.1, on the reverse strand, counting down.
CAAATTTATTTATGTGCCCAAATAATTTTTTTTTTTTTACATTCCTCCTACTGGGAGGTGTATAGGTTTAAGACATATATGAAGCATGCACAGATAATAGGCATTTAATAATTTTTTGACAATATGATTTGAACAAAAATAATGATAATATGCATGAATCATAACAATGGTTTCCAAGCTGTTGCTCCAAGTAGTAAAAAAAAAAAAAAAAAAAACTGGTGAACATATTAAACATAAGTATAATTTTATAATGTAATTTAAAAATAAATAAATAAAAAATTAAAGTCAAGCTTTAAAGTTTACATTAGAAAGTTACCAAAAAAATTATAGGATGTTGATACGTTCCCCTTTCACCATGCGAAACATTTGGTAACCATAAGCGCACACTCGCTGTGAGTCCTGGGTTGGATTTTTTTGTGTAAATTAATAATTTCCCAAATATCATAATAAAATGGATGTGTCATAATAGCAGGGGGGAGGGGGGGATCATAAATCAAAATACGTAGTGTCTATATACTGTATTCTCAGCACATTATAATAAACAATAAAGAGCAAGTAAGCGCCAACATAGAATGACCTTCAGTAAAGGTTCTGTCCATGGGAGGGCGTTCTGTACTTCTGAAATGCATGTAGTCATGGTAAAAGCGTCATATACTGTGGACCTATTAGTAGACGTGACACTAAAATGTGACAGATTTGTATGATGGAATTGTAATCTAATGTGTCGTCAGTATAATTTTGCGTTGCACTAATTCATTTCTGATGTTAGAATGCAACAATGGTAGGTTAGGGATTAGAATCTTGTTCTGTTATAATCTCACGTGCCCTCTTAGTATAGTATTAGTATAAAATGGGCTCATGAATATGGCTAAAATTAAATTGCATGCAGGCCTAATTCATTTTCAATGATCTGATTCATCTGATTATTACCATTTTACGAACCCCTGTCTTCTAGTAATTACAGTAAAAGCACCTATTTGGAGAACTACGGTAATCACCTGGATGACGTAATTCAACTAGCAGCATCACGACCGAAACAACCAGTACTCTGGGAGGGGGAGATACTGGCCCTTTAAGGAAAAGGAAACAATTTCCGAATAAAATAACAAACTTTTAAAAGGATATATTGGTGTAAAGGGAAGATATAATCTCGGAGATGAATGAGTATACAAACAACGCGTTTGAGAATTAAGGAATGTTGTAAAGGAAAAGACAAGATAGCCAGCTAGCTAACGTTAGTCGGCTTGCATAGCTAAACATGGTGGCTAACGTTACTGTGAACGAAAACTAACATTAGCTTGCTAGCATTCGCTGAAAGAGAATTGAATTGTTTTTGTTGTTTTTTTAAACAAAAGTTGTTTTTCTCGTTAGAGGACGTGTTGGTCGTTGGATGAGGCATTTTCGGTTGGACATCTACTAGAAATATGGTAGACAGTTGGGCGGTATGTCCAACACGGCAAACTGCTACGTTAGTGCTGGCTAGTTGTATGAACAACCCGCGTTGAAAAGTTAGGTAATGTTTGCTGGCCAGTTATTTTTAAGGTTAAGTTTTTGTCTTCGCTAATATTTAGTGAAATAACGTTATGCGCTACTTACAATGAACGGTACTTCTATGGGCATAACTGTACTTAAATGCAAGGTACAAACTGGGTAGTCATAGTCGAGCAAAGCATTGATCGTAGCCTACTCCTAGAAGCAGAAACGTTAGCTAAATCGACTTTCGAGGTAATGTTTACGATAATTTTAAAAGCTTTTTAACAACAAATTAAGTTGTGAATGAGAAAATCTACATTATGAGACACGGGTCTTAACGGATAAAACCGTAAGACGCACATTCCCATTCAAAACTTAATTGATACGAGGAACGATGTTTGTGCGGCGCGCATTGTTTCATATCGCGACTTCATCGTTACTAGCTATGTGGCAACCTGCAGAAGATTCATTATGAATCGCGATATAAAACGAGCTCTCTTCAATGCTAGGAATTAATAATACGCGTAACGCGGTGATTAATTTGTATTGTGCAGTATGCCACAAAGTGCATATTGTGCATGGTTCACCTTTAGTATAGTTTAGAAGACGCACAGAAACATTTACATGGAGACTTGTTTGACATGCCAAGGACGGAGTTACCATTGCCAGAGGGCTGGGAAGAAGCCCGGGATTTTGACGGGAAGGTCTATTACATTGACCATATCAATCACACCACAAGTTGGATTGACCCAAGAGACAGTATGGTAACATAGATCAACATTTGGCGTGCTGTTTCCTATTGCTGTTCACTACTAAACCACTGTCGTGACCCAGTTAACGTGTTCAGTGAAGTTAGGCTATTTTTCATTTAAAATAGAGCTTTTAAACATCTACCCATTTATTTTGTTCTCCTTCAGTTCTTTTAACTGAAAATCTTTCTCTGATTAATTGATAGTCGTTTTAAGTGTTATACTCCAGGTTGTGCACTTTGCTGTAGGAGAATTGCACCTCTGTCTGAAAACCTTTGACATTGGGATCAAGATACTGCTGTACATCACATGCTTTCTGCAACGTAAAATATGTGAACAGGTTAACCAAGCAACTTAATCAAGCGGAATTCACAATGAGGAAAGCTTGCGCAAAAACCGTGTTTATTATGAAAGCAGCCAGTGTAGCTAGATGTACTGTATGTAAGCTGAAATACATCTAGGCCCCTTGTTTGAATTTGGAAGTTCAAACATTTGTGTTTGTAATAACACGCCACATATATGGGGACTAAAATGGAATGTTTGGGAAAATATTAAGCTAAATATTAAGACTGAAATATTAAGCTGAATTGTATGTTTGAATACATTATACAGTCCTGTAATAATAAAAAAATAAAAAATTTCAGTCGAAGCAGGTGTATTTTGTTGTTTATTCTGGTATTTGTTGAGAGAACTGACTTGCATAACACGGCTGCAGGTCTCTTTGTTCCATTTTTTTACGTCATACCTCAGAATTCCTACCTTTGAAAACTGAAGGCATTGTGATGTACAAGTAAGCTAGTTTTCAGCTCAGTCGTATTCATAGCCATATATAAGACAGGGCTACCGTTGGCCTTTGAGGACAGCCTAGTTAAGCTTTTGTGTTTGATGTATGAAGAAATTCCACTAATGAGATCTGTATTTAGTGTTTGCATTGAAATGTATATTCATTGAAACACTTATGTGCCATTCTCCAATAACTGAGCTCCAGGGACTTTGAAACAAAATCTGTTTAATAGCTTAGATCTGGAATTCTTAAGATCATTAGTGAGTTCCAGGGTCTATTGGCTTGGAGTAAGAAAAAATGTCATTCTGGAAAGTAAAGCCTCTTGCAGAAATGCTATCAATGTGTGTCTTGTTTCATTAACATTTGTTAGCTTGCCAACACAATACATGGCTATGGATGAGGAAGATATAAATAAGGACACCTTTTTTGGCCCAGCGAAATACAAAATGCCTGCTTAGTTTCTAGGATACCAGGAAGGGAGAAGTTGTAAACAAAAGAACACATTCCTCTCATGTGTTTGGAGAGAGACAAATTAAATAAATTGTGCCTGAGCGCAGGGCCTGATAAGTCAAAGACCGATATTCACTTAAAATCCCTTTACGGGCTTGAGAGGGTCAAAGTGTATTCTACCACAAAGCCCTGCAAGGGGAAGAACTAAGAAGTGAGATGTGGAAACAGTGAGCATGCTATGTTATGGCCTGGTCTGTTCTCTGGGCTCAAATCTAACCTAAAGTTATCATTAAATTTGCAGAGTATAGTGAATTCACGGGGTTTGATTTGATTGGAGAGCAGTCATGCATTTTATAATGAAATATGATTTGGCCTACATTCACAAAATTGTTGGTCTTTAGGTCAATTCGGCATTGGTTGGAGTGGCTAGCAGTGAGTTTTTGGATTTGTTCTGCTAACCTATAAAAAAACGGATGTGTTAAATTTCCTGGCCAAACAGCAAATGTATTTGCATCTTCGTGATATCTCTTTCCGCTTCCATTATCCAGTGTTGAGAACATGGTGTCCCATTGCTGAGCTGTAGTTGATGGAAAATGAGGATTACAGTGACTCTGGACAATAATGAATTCAAATTCTATTTCCTCACGTATATGTGGAAAATAAAATGGACAAAACGCCTGAATTTGACGCACTCCACGAGCCTTTCTGTGAAATTGAGTTCCTTTGAAAGAATATGGAGAGAGAACAGGTGCGCTTTCTCAGATTATTCAATTCTGCCATATCTAAGAGGAGTATACATTCACGTGGGCCCTCATACACAGTTGTACAATTCTCTTTGGTTGAGGTTAGCCTCATTTTAATGGTTTGACATTACTCCTTTTTTTACATGCTCTTAATTTTCCTCTTAATGTTTTGTCCTTAACATGTAAAAACATGGTAAAAGAAATTGTAACTTAAACCAGTTTAAAGGGACTGTTCACTTTCTGGAACTTAATTTTGATATCATTTCATGTTTAGTGTATGTTTTTGATTGGCCCAGACAGTTTTTGTGTGCATATATAGTATTTTACAATGGTAGCCGTATCAGGGGTTTGTGGACTAAAGCAAGAAAATACACTTCAAGTA